>VZSF01006823.1:0-102958 GCA_013398295.1 Chionis minor | reverse complement strand
GGGGTGGGGGGCAGATTACAGTTAACTCATTGGCTTTAATTGCAAACATATCCCTTCCCATCAGCACGGCACTTGATCAAAATGCCAGAAATAAATATATGAAGACATTCATCAGTTTTCTGTCCCCGCTGTCACACACGCACACACACTTTTTTAAAATAGTAATTTTTAAATTACTGTTAATAATGAAGAAAAGTATTTGGCCTAATCCTGCCGTTTTTATGTAGCAAAACAGCTACTGTAATTTACTGCAGGATCAGGCCCAGTGCAGCCAATTTTACAATTCTTTTCTTCCGTTCCAATTTTAAAATAAAGCAATTTTATTTTGCAATATCCATGAATAATAAACTGCTCTAAAATGATAGTGACCTTCATGTTTTAAATTTGAAAAGAATTCTAGATGGAAGAAATAAATGCAGTGTAAATAACCACTGGGTAATTAAATTTATTTTTAAATAGCATCAAAGTTCAGACGAAAGAGAATAACAAAGAATATCTCATACAGACATGCATAAAGGCTGCATCTGTATAATTAGTTATCTAGCAGTAACCAAAGTCTTTTTTATATGGATTGATTATTTTTGAGATTGCATCTTGCAAATCTGAACTAGAAATGCTTTTTGTGCAGTGTTCAAACATGAAGATGCCTTTGGTAACACTGCAGGCTGAGGATCCCAAATAGATATTTAATTTAGATTGAATAGTACACTTATGCCATGGTAAATAAATCAGTTTATTAATGAAAGTCTTTTCATTGATGTTTAATGGCTATCATATCTATGGAATTGCCGTTAATCCAAAATAAATGTGTTTAATAATCAATTGATATTTGTTTATAATGCAATAATTGTCTTATTAAATCGGAATTAAATGCCTATTAGGAAATGTTAACTTAAAGCTTTACTAAGGCTTCTGAATAAGGGTATAATTAATAATTCTCTTACTTCTTGAAATGGGGTAACAAATTAATTGTCAAAATATTGTAATGTACGTTGTGAAACCCCATAAATGAGAACTTTGAATTGTTAAGTACAAAGAAGAGATAACTGTTCCTGAGAGCAGATTAAAAATTCTACATTATAATTATTACATTTAGTAGGATTTCTTTTATGGGATTTAATAGTTCTAAAGTCTTTTTTTTAAATCAAATTGTTTGATGACTAGGAGAAGAAAAAGAGAGGAGGGATATCTTTATTTCCTTACAGCTACTTGCAAAATAGCTGCTCTGAGCCTGACAGATTTTCCTTTCCAAAAGCAATTCTGTACTATTGAAAATTCCAAAGTTCTTTTCTTTTCGATTNTTTTTTTTAAAAAAAAAAAGAAGTTGCAAAGCGTCTGTTATTCCCATCCTAAGGGCTGGCCTGAGTTACGCTGGGGTTTCTGCCGCTTTTCAAGGGCTGAAGAATTATTTTGTTTGGTGGTGTCAATCTCGCGCCCACCAGGAACCCTCCACAGCAGATGCAGGAGAACCACGAGCTCCAGCAGCAGCTGGGGAACATCGTGCCGGAGAACGGGCTCCGGAGGCACTGCAGGGACCGTGGAGAGAGGGAAAACACTCTAATCCTTCGGACAAAAGTGGAATAATAAGTGTTTATAAGTCTGAAGTCCATTAATAGTCTTAAGTTTTTTAAGAGAGGAAGGTGGGTACCACTGAAGATGCTCTGGGTGATTCAGGACTTGCCCCTGCTTCGCTCAGCGCCTTTAGCCACACGGATGTTTTTTTTTATAAATCGGTTGCACTGGGGAGGTTGTAAGAACAGTTCAGTTTTCTATTTATGGAGCAGCGATCTTTTTACAAAGGAACTGAAAAGGTTTGAGCAAAGTGACACCTCGTTTTTCTTTCGGTTGCCGTTCAGGAAGCTATAAGCCTTATCCACTTCTGACAATTATCTCTATTAATGACCCAAAGCATAGGCAGACCTTCAAATTGTTCTTTTCCTAACATTTTAAAAAAGAAAAGGAGAAAAAAAAAAAAAAAAAAGGAATTTGGTGTGTTTCCAAATCCTTTCAGACAGCTATTTGAGTTATAAAGAGAAATAATGCCCACAATTAAGTGCCCAGTAAAAAAAATATATAAATCCCCTCTTTCCTTGAGTTAGCACATCGAACCGAAACGGGCAGCACTCTCGCTCCTTCTTTTTGCTGTTTGTGACTTTTAGCACAGGAGTCTCCCGGCACAAATATTTATAGGAATCACCAGTTCGGGGCATCTGGATTTAGAACACAAAAATCCACATTGCATCTGTCTTGTCAAGACAGAAAAGCGCCATTGGGTGATCTATCCCTCACAGTCAGGGCGGAGGAACAGGTCAAAAATTTGCAGAAAAAGGATTAGTCCCCAAGTATCCAGCATGTAATGAATAGAGGAACACATACAAAAACCAGACTGCCTGGACAGTTTGCAAATAGAAAGGGAATAAATTCTCTTAATGAATTATTCAGAAGGCGGTCAGGTCTACCTTGGGCCAAATTTGTCTTCCACACGAGCAAATGCAACTCCCCGTAAAGTTCACGGCACTTTTAGGAGGGGGTTTTCTATGGCGCTCACCGGCCGCTCTCAGAGTGTTACAGCGGAGGCCGATTTCTCTGGAAGCCTCTGTCAAGTGGTTCAAATTTCTAATAAAAATGTTACCTTCCATAAAGGAGGAAAGCACATTTTTTTGTGACTGATATTGCACATACCAGCCCTGAAATTGTTTCATAGACCTTTTATAAAATGGTTGCGTGTGTCAGTTAAGTAATTAACAATATTCCGGGAAACCACCAGCTACCAGAATCTCATTGTCCTCTCTGCATGTGAGCTGGAGTGTATAAATATATATATATAAAAAAAATTAAATTCCTTGTCACTTGAAGCTGCGTGTGTGCACAGCTATTACAACCAAACTCCAGCGAGTCAAAAGAATCAGCCCGGCTATGCAATACAAGCATAATTAAACACTCAAGCCCTGTCATAACAGCAGTCAGAGCTGAAAAGATCTGACATCCTTAGCACCAGTTCACTTGGAAAAGAAGCACGTTGCAGAAGAGAGCTCACCCCCTCTGAAGAGAAAAAGAAGGAAGGACGGAGAGAAAAAGAAGGAGAGGAAGAAAAAAGGAAGAAAAGCTATTATTTTGCACAGCCGAATAGGGGATTCTTTCATTTCTTTATAATTTCTATATAAATTAAGGTCTAAAATGCTTTCCTTTTAATTGAAGAACCCACTTCTTCTAATTCACTGCGCTGGTTTAAATTTTACCAGCTAAGCGTTCATTGATTACAAGGGAAGAGGAGCGCTTCCAAGCGTCATTTATTCCCTTACACACTCGGGAAGGCCAGTACTTAATATTTGCATACAGACCTGGGGAGGTTTGAGGGCTTCCTCAACACAGTCAGGGTGTCATTTAGAAGAATGATATGGTCTAACACCGTCCCCGAGATGCCAGCCTCCCACAAGATTGGAAAATGCGACCCTGTTACAATCGTAAAAATCAAAATAGAAGTTCCAAGCTTAAAAAGGAAAAGTTCGACTAGCAACGATAAATCACCTTTTACAATTATAACATCTATAACATTTGCCGTTTTAAAATGAATGTAAGAATTAAACCGAGTGCAAAATTATTAAAAAACATAATTTCAAGGTCTCCAAACGGCGTTTTAGCTGTGAATCAAGCCCGGCTCCAATGGAAAGCCCCAGAGCTCCATCTTGTGGCTTTTCTATTCAGAGGCGGGGAAAAGAATTAAAAATAAAAGTAATTTTTGTTATTAAATCACTCTAAAAAGCAATTTCTTTTGCTGGCATCACACGTAAAAGCAAGGCAGAGAAGAAAAACAGCCAACAAACTATTTTTCGCTCTATTTTGCCGTGCAACGTCATCTCCTTTTTTGCTTAAGGAAAAATTCTCTGCTTTTTCCTAACCCGCAGCCCATTGCGAAACCATTGCCAACGGTAGGACCTAAATTAAATAAACCTGCGGTCTGGAAGAGAAAGTTGCTGGGCTGGAGAAGGGCAGAGCAGAGCAGAGAGGCCACACAGCTCCCAATTGAAACCAGTTCGCAGTTGTTCGGCACGGCGACTTCTCTCCCCACAAGCGCCCTCCTTAATCCTGAAAGAAAAGGGACTTTTGGGCCAGACCTCCCGCATCCCGGGCCCTGCAGTTATTTTCTACTTTTGCTATTTACCGTTTTACGACCTTCGCAGTAGGACGCCGGAGAGTTTCCCCACCGCCTGTTCTCTCGCCTTGTGCGAGAGCGGCGCCGGCTCCTCCGCCTCCCACCTGCAGCTCCTGCCGCCCACGAGAAGCTCCAGGGTGAATTTGTAGGTGCTATGGGGAAAAGAGAGGGATGACAAAAGATAAATAAAAATCGAAAAGGCCCAACTCGCTTATCGGATGGAGAAAAGCTCCTAGATCTGTCTGAAAATGGGGCTGGTTCAGCATTACGCCGTGCGGTTTTGCTGCATTTGGACACGTGAGATTCTGCTTAGACTTTACTCACACAGATAAAGCAGACAAGTCTGCTCCTGTACACTTTTGTAACATGATTTTTTAAATTCTTTTTTTAATCTTGAATCAGTCACGGATAAATCCCAACTTAATTGTTGTTTCCCCATACTGAAACGGGATCCTCCTTTGAAGGCTATTGATCCATTTCCCGCAGGAAACCATGCTCAAAATTCAGATTTCCACTCTGTGTTCTGTCCAATCAAGGGGCATCTCTGAAGATGCATTTTTTGGGAGGCTCATAGATCTTTGAACCTCATGAATTTAAAAATCAAGCCAGGAAAAAAAAAAAAGTAAAAAAGAAGTGAGTTCTTGTAGAAACATCTCCATGACGTGACAAAATGGGCAGCGCCGGACCTATAATGCACCATGCAACTTATCAAAATACCCTCTGTGGAGAAGCATATGGCTCCATGAATTTGCAATGAAGCAAAGTGTCTGTTGCTTCCAGGTGACCCGTTTGAAATCGGCCCAGTTGCCACCCAGGCTTGCCATCATTGGGCAAACCCTGATGTCATCGGGCAAGCCCCCCAAAGCCAGCCCTGCTCCAGCCACAGCTAATTCCCACTCGGGGACCAGTCTGCGGCAAGCGTGGATGCAGCCCAGCTAATTTGAATCGAGCTAAACGAGGGGCTGACTGCGGAGAAACTAAGGAAGGAAAGGAAGTAATGAACCACAAGGAATCACTCAGCAGCGCAACCTCTCCCCTGACGCTTTATCACCTGCGCTGGTGAGGCTGAAACCAAGAACGAGACCCTCAGAGTCAGCCAGATCTTACACACGGGTCTGCTGGATGACACCAGGGTGCTGGAGGGAAAGGAACCATCCCGCAGGCTCCGGTGGTGAGCAGCACAGAGAGAGGAGGAGAGGGTTCCCTGCTGGCCGGCACGGTGGGAGTTCATTCCCTCCTCACCTCTGTCATCCTGAGAGCCCCGCCGTCGCCTGCTGCGGTCCCGCGGAGGGCTGAGCAGAAGCAGGAATGTCTCTGCTGTCCTTGGGAGGGCTGGAGGTCGGCCTGGGAACAGCTGGCTGATCCACAGCTAAAAATAATCAGCGCCTTCCTATATGTGATAGGAATCTTAGGAAACACATTGTCAAGTTCAGGGAAGGGCTAATGGCCACTTCCCCAAATCCATTTGTCTTCTGGCACTAGGTCGTGCAACCTTTACTCGTCCTGGGACAGGACTTTGCTCCTTCAGGACTTCCACTGGGACTAATGTCAATCCCTTGGATTAAAAAGAAAGTAAGGTATGAAAAGGAGCAGGGAGGAGCAGAAGGATGGGGGGCAGCTCCGGAGGTGTTAGAGGACCTCTGCAGGACAGCCAAGGCCACATCACCAGCAACTTGAAGTCCACAATTACGGAGAATAAAAGCAAAGCCAAGAGAAGGGAGAGCGTGGTGTGGATCTAAGGTGAAAAGGCAGTAACTCTCAGAGAAGGAATTTTTTTTTAGAGGAAACATTTCAGAGCTGCAAGGTGGAGGAGCTGAGGGGTGGGCAGGCAGTCGGATAGCGGCAGGATGGTTTTTGCCAAGGCTTGGGAGGGTCGTGGAAAGGAGAAGAAGCCCTTGGAGGTGAAGGTGGGAGCAGCAGGAGGTGGCTTTACAGGTAGAGGTCCCATGGGTGTCCCAGGGGGCTCATGGGAAGGAGAGGAAGCCCTTGGAGGTGAAGGTGGGAGCAGCAGGAGGTGGCTTTACAGGTAGAGGTCCCATGGGTGTCCCAGGGGGCTCATGGGAAGGAGAGGAAGCCCTTGGAGGTGAAGGTGGGAGCAGCAGGAGGTGGCTTTACAGGTAGAGGTCCCGTGGGTGTCCCAGCAGGACAGCGGGAGTGCGGGCGGCTGCTGGGAGGTTTGGTAGCTCTGGGCTGACTTCTCAAACTCCCTTATTGCAGATAGGGAAGGACTGCAGCTAAGGGGGGTATTAATAAATAAATCTGAACTTTCCAGCTAACCTTGTGAAGTATGAAAAAAAGAAAAAAAAATCATATGTTGGGCAGATGTAAATTTGGGGTAAATGTGCAAATGGGATAACTAGACCATATATATATTTATATTTCTCTTTATTCCTGGACTCATTTTTACAACGGGCTGTGTTTATATTTCAAAATACTTCCCATCAAAAAAACCCAAAAACTTGAGAGGATACAGGAGGTGACTGACATCTTATTTCTCTGTGTTTGCATTTTTTTGCCACGCAGGGCATAATCTGGTTCTTAGGGAGTTAATGCACCTGCCATTCCAGTGCTGACAAGCAGTTTTTCAGAGGAACATGGAATTTTATTTATTTATTTATTTACCTAAGGAGCCCTGAAAATTGTACTCGGGAGACTTCTTGAGTACTGCCAATAACTAGCAGGTACCAACACATGTACATTTTTGACTGCACTATGATTGATGGTGCTTATTTGTGGCTTGCTGCCTAAACCTCTCCTTTTCCTTTGCTTTGTGTCTGTCTCTCTCACTACAGATTTTTTTTTGTGGGGCTTTTTTNTTTTTTTTTTTTTTTTTTAAATAATAAAGACATTTTAGCCATTTGGGGTGGGGGGGAAAGCAGGGAGAAGCCAGGGAGGAATGATTTATCTGGTGCCTCTGTTGTCTTTGAGCTGCTCTTTTCCACAGAGTGTTTCAGAGCAATGAGCGGTCAGCGGAGAGAAATTGAGACCTACGGACAGGGATGACTTTGGGCTGATGAACTGGAGCTATGGACACAAAGAGGAAAGACCTTGGAGAGGCAGAGCTAGGGGGAACCCACCTTCTGGGTTTGGCCTGGCTTCCAGAGCCCATGCTGAACTTCTTCCCTCTCCAAAGTCAAGAGACCCGGCTAATTTCCACAGGGGACTCAATCCTCATTTCTCTACCCCTCCTTACCTATCTTGGCCTCCTTGAAGCTGGGAGTCTGGGAATGAGAAGTCCATATAGGAGACACAAGGCTCTAGAAAACAGCAGAAGCCTGTAAGATCCACCCAGTACAAACATTCACTTGCCCGTCCACCCTCTACAAGCCTCCATCCAACAACTGAGTTGATCTTAAAAGACTTATGGTGAACCCAGACAAACCTCTGAGCTGGACGGTATTTTTCCTTCAGTTCCACAGATGACTAATTGCTTTTATCACTTTTTCTAAGCCCCTCTGCACCTGCACAACACATTGGGGAGAGGCAGAGGAGCGTTTTCCATTTCCCTCGCACACAGGTTAACCCGCTACTTTTCTTCCAAAGGAAGAAGATTGATCTGATGAAAGCTTAAGCATGAAGTGCCTGGCAACGAGACAGAAGTAGCAATAGGTCTACCAGGAGATCGTTTTGACTTTGCACAGCTGAATCCAGCCAGAAGTCGCTGCTTTGCTCCGTGCGGCCATATGGGAGCTATTCACACCGGTATGGTCGAAGCAGGGCGCGTGGCGCAGCCGCTGCACCAAATGAGACGAGCCACGATAGGAGACCCAAAGCCTCCAACCTGGAGAAGTTCAAAGCTCTTCACACCTCATCCACAAGGCGAGCCTGCAAGGAAATCAAAAGCCAAATGAATTTCAGCCAGATACAGGGGCGCCTGTTTCTGGCCCTTTTTACAAAGGCAGCGCTGTGTGAACATGCACACACGTGGACTACGCGTTGTGCTGCCAATGCGCGCTGCCGCCTCGCCTAAACCTGGGGCAAACCAGCTCTACTCAGTGCCATGCCACCGTCTGCAGCTGGTTTCATTTTGCCCTGAGCAGTGAACACCAACAGGGTGGTGCGGGGCGCCCTGGAGAGCTGGGAGATGCCCAAATGATGTGCACAAGCATGTGTCGGCTCGTTGCTGCCCGGAGCGTCCGCAGCACGGTAGGAAAAGACAAATACCTCCTTCCCTAGGTTACAGCTAAATTCAGCCTTCAGTATCTGCCCTCTCCTTGGGGCTGAAGGAACGCCGCAGGCCAGCTCCGAAGGGAGAAGGTGAAGGAGAGGTAATTTCCCACATCGTTGACTTTAAAGGGGCACTGTGAGCTCGGGACTGAAATGCAGCTACATGCAGAGAAAAGGGAAAAGAGAAGCGAGCGCCTCCCAGCCACGAGCTGAGCACCGCTGACTCTGCACAGCATCATTCCCAGAGCAGAGGAAAACCGCAGCGGGCACAGCAGACGGCTGGTAGGGATATACAAGTACCAAAGCCCAGGAAAGACGAGACATTCTTCCCGCACCTTTGTAAGGCAGGAGCGACTCCAGGGCTAGCACGGTGCCCCTAATGCAGGCTTATGAACACGCAAAACGTCAAGTTACATATCACAAAAACCTAACCAGAAGGATGAAATGTATATATGAGCCCGCTACCCCCTCTCAGCCTGGTGCTCCACACACCAGTTCTGAGAAGAAACCAGCATGACCACCCGGAGTCTCCCAGAGCTGCTTTTCTCCAGCGGAGCAGCGCTGCAGCTTTGGCAGGTGAGGGGTTGATTAAATCCCACAAAAACTCTGGCTGTCCACCCAAATAAAGCTGTTAAATTCCCCGGGGGGGGGTGGGTGTGAAGTTATTACGCACCGCCCACGTTAACAGTGGGCGTTCAGACAGGGCTGCTGGAGCACGACAGTCTTCGCCCCTGAGAAGGGTTTGCAGAATCGGGCCCTTCCAGCCCGCCTTTGCACGGAGCGTTTCCCACATTCCCCGCATCGTCGTCGCATCTTGGGATGTTTGTTAATGCTACCTACACACTCCCTCTCCCGCAGCACCCTGGCACCGCTCGGGAGGGTGCCGGGCTCCTGCTTCCCAACGCAGGTGCCTGACCTTGCCTGACCTTGCCAATTGCTGGGTGGATTTGGGAATCCCTCGGGTAAGGCAGGAGCTTCGCCCTGGCCCCCATGGGCGAGCGGGCGACACCGGAGCGCGGTACCTGCACACGCTTGTGGCTGTCACCGAGCGACCGCGCTGGTTCTGCAGGTGGCTGCCTGGAAAACGGTGGAACAGTACCATCTGCAGGGAAAAGGGGAGGTTGCAGCAGGTGCCTGGTGGCCAGGAGCGCTGTGAGTGCAGCCAGGGTGGGCTCTGGTGGGCTCCGGCTCCCACGGTTGAGTTACCGGATGCCTTTGCTCGCTTGAAAACGGGTTAATGAGAAGGCCATTTAAAGAAAAAAAAAAAAATTGGATTACAACGATAAAGCAGTCTTTATGACTCACAAAACAGCGTGCAGCAGAGCGGTGAGTGGGTTGTTCTCGCCCTGCAAACCTCACCCCGGAGCCAGGCGGGTGCCCAGCACGCTCTGGGAGACATGGGTGGGAGCAAAGCCGGGCAGGGATATGGCGGATGGAGCTCCGAGCCAGGAGGAACAACTGGACGCGAGCACAGGATCGAGAGTCTAGTTCCCCTGCCGGCTGCAAGAAAGGGGAGTTTTCAGAAACCAATGCATGGGTAACACGCAGGTGTCCACTGTCACCACTTCATCTGGGCTGAAGACTGGTAGCAAAGGACTCCTAGATTTGTTTGCTACCCGTTTATGTATTTCTTGGTAAAAGATGTCTCCTGCATAAAGAATTTGTCTGTAGTATTGAAACAGCCATAGCAAACTAGTTCATCACAAAGTATGAGATTTAGCCCATTAATAAACCATTTCAGAACCGTGAATGAAAGGCACCTGTAAGCAGCACAGTTTAAGACGTCACACTCTTCGTCGACCCAGGTTGTGGCAGAGTGACCACAGGTCCCCCCGAAGATAAATCAGCTGCTCATCTGGTTTATTTTCTCTCATGGAATAACATGTAAGATGAAGCAGAAAGTAAGCACCGCCAAACCTGATCAGCTCACTCACCTACCAAGCGTCCTACTGGGGCAGGATGGGACCCGTCGGTGGTTACCAGTATCCTCAGGACAGTGCACGCAGCACTCCCATCCCAGTGATGGTGCACACGTGGTCGTGGGCAATCCACTTTTTAAGGCCATAGACACTCTGCCTGGTCTCTCCAACATCTACAAGTGATCTGGAAGGGTTTCGCTCTGGGAGGAGGAAAGCTGTGTTTTGTCAGCTTCTCCATATTTTAGCACAAGGGACTACCTCCAGCTACCATTTTAACAGCAGGGTCACTTATTGAATTAAAGGCCATCAGGTGTCCAGCGAGGCCAGGTTATTCAGCCTGGATCCCACCTGGGGATTCTCACCCAGCTGTTGGTGCTATTTGGTGCACCAAGAAACATCTCCACGGGTCACTGGGAAACAGCCCCGCAAGAGATCCGTATGTCAAGTCCTTCAGCCTTCCTGTATCTCAGTTCCTGACCTGAAACACAAAGTAAACACTTGTTTTCGTTTGCCCCGCTGATTTAAAACTTACAGCTTGTCTAGCAGGAGCCCTCCCTGTCGCAAGTTCTTCATCACACCAAGTCCTGATCTCAGGTGGGGTCTGTGGAGCGGGCTGTGAGCAGTTAGGTGGCAATCAGAGCCTGTAATCACAGCCTCAAGAAGGGTTATATTTGCACCATCCTTTTGGGCTAGGATGAGCACGCTGACGGGAGAGTCAGCCCAAACACTACTCTTCTGGTAAGCCTGCAAAAGCGGAATAGGTTAATTTTAAAAGGTGAGAAGAAATAGCCACATTACAGGTAGGTACATTAGTGGTAGCTCGCAGCACGCGAAGTGTTGGTTAGGCACAGGGCAGCTCAAGAAAAAGGGACGTGTTTCTTTAGCTGTTAATTTGTGGTGCTTCCCCTAGAACCACCACCACAGTAATCCTAAATAGCTGCAGCCACAGCATTTACTGCGCATTACGGCATCTGCAAAAGTGCTGACAGGGACAGCTGACAACCACTCTGCAATGTAATTCACACCATAACATCATCTCCCAGGCACTTGGATTTCTCATTGAAAAATTATGTGATGCTTTTTTGGAAATCCAGCGCCAATTTATTGATACACAGCCTGCAACAAATAATGAGGCCTGCAGAAAATTGGCTTATTTTTAGAATGTTTTTTTACTCCTGGAAGGCCTGTCTCAACTCTTTCACTCACCGTGTTAAAAGTCAGTGAATTCTTCAGCTGTAAGAAATGTGTTTATTTTATAATCTACCTCTGTCTCCCCATGTGAGAACTCGCTCTCTGTGTAGCATTCCTCTGCCTCCAGCCTGCTCTCTTTCGGATTTCCATCCTGAGCAGCTTTATTTGCTAAACCCTACACCAAGCCACAGCAAAGAAAAATTCTAACACTCAATAAACTCTTTTTAGTTTCTTTTACAATATAAAATACATCTAGGGGTCAGAGCCTAGCAGTGATCTACCTCTTTATTGAACAGATCAACCCGAGATATTCCTTACAGCAAATTATTTCACTTTACCTAGCCTGCGGCCTCTTTGAGTCAGGGACCGTTCGGTTGTAAAACACCAAGTGTTCGTAAGCACCACTGATTTCCCAGTATCACGCCCTGTGTAGGATTTGCCACATCAAAGCAGACGTCTCTATCACTAGATTTTAAATCCAATGCAGGTGACTTCCCGCCCCCCCCCCCCCCCCCCAAAAAAAATAAATTCCACAATACACATAAGTTCTCCAAAGCCTAGGCTCTGCTTACCAGTTAGCCAAGACTGGATTAGTCCCAGTTCCATCTGGTACGTACCATCAAGGAGGCAGAGTGATGCCCCAGTGCTATAAAGCCACCAGATCTTTAAATGAACCAGGGACCTCCTTATCCAGCTGTACATCCAGCGCTGGGATCGACCCAGCTCCAGTGCCTCGAGCTAGAAACATGACAACGGTCATAAAGTTATCTAACTCCACTTAAAAAAATGTAAAAAATAAATTTAAAATATTATGTTTGTAAGCTGGGCACATTTCTCCGTGCTGTTTGAATGACTGGGCAGAGGAAAGCCATGCACAAGGTCAAATGTTTTCGCCTCTGCCACGGCTCAGTCTTAGTATTGAAGAGGCACCATGATCCTCGTGTTTTGGTCATGTGCCTGGACTGTACGTTGAGTTTCAGGACACAATAAGCCACCAGAAACCTTGCGGATGACTTGCTCTTTGACTTGATGCTTTGTTCCTGCCGTGCTCTTCCCGCCGTCGTTGCATCTTGTGTCTGGAAACTGGAAAGGATGAGAACAACAGAGCGCCGCTCTGCTGGAGGCTGGCTGGGGAGAGCAGGAGCGAGGATGTGTTGGGATGGTGCAAAATCCATCCATCAGGTCCAAAGTTCAGTCTGGATAACGTGTGGGAATAGAGATGCGCCAGAAGGGGAAGGGAAAAGGCGGCTAATGCTGGAATTCAGTGAAACCTGTCCAAACAGTGACCCAACCCGAGTGTTTCACCTGTGTGCCCACAAAATGACCAGGGGTTTGAACAGTGGGGTCCTTGTTAGACCCAAACTGGTTCACGTTTCCTTTTATTAGACCTCACGTAAACAGCAAAGGGCATCCCTCAAGGAACGCCGTGCCAGAGCTTATGAGAGAGCTCCCCTTTTACTTATCACAGGAGCCACTTCCTCGTGCCCTCTGGGAAATCATGCACCAGAGGCAGGAAACAAAGAAAAATGGATGTTTAATTCACTGACAAATGAATAGACTTCTCCTCCTCCCCAGTTTGGTCCCAAAAGCTACTCAAGTTTCAAACCAGTAGTTTTGATGTAGTTAAGTTCAACTCTTCCTGGTAAACGTACATTTTTAATATCCATAGGAAGGAGGCTATCTTAAAACAGCATTAGATACACTGTGTTTAGCTACAACTTCAAGTTTTGCCTGTAAAAGAAGGCTTTGCAAAAGCAAGTGAGGGCATATTTTAAAGCTCGAAATCAAACCTGAACGTATTTTCTAGGAGCACCTTTAAAAAAAAAAAAAGTAAATGGAGATTATCGTGACCAGTTGAAGTCGGGCTCTGTTTCTACTGAAAAAAGCAGCCCCGTGCTCTTGCCTCTGCACTCCCCTCCCCTCCAGCTCAGTGCTTAAGGCAAAACCTCACCTTTTTGTGTCCTGCTCAGGTCTGTTTTCAGCATCACCCGCATCCCAGTGGAGCCGGCAGGGCTAGCGGGAGCGTGCGGCCAGTGGCGGGGGAGCAGGGAGCGCCGAACTGCCCTCCTAGCAGGCTTTAAAACCTTTTAAACCCAAATCTGCCTGCTTTCGCTTTACAAGAGCACGCGTGACACAAGAACTTTGCAAAGCAGATGAAAAATCATGACGCAAAATGGACAAAGAGGATTGTCGTGTTCTAAACGCCAAAAACCGGAGGCACGGCCATTTCCCTACGATGGAGCCGGAGCAGAACCGGTGCTTTGCGATCTGTCAGCGCCCGGTAAAACGCGCTGCCGGGGTGCCCGGGGCTCCTCCCAGCCCACGCTCCTGTGTTACCGAGGTCAAATAATGCTCTGAAAAAGCAGGTAAGGACTTTCCACCAACCCACGACCCACCGAGAGCCGCTCTTGGGAAGGAGCGTGTGCTCAGTGCTGACTTTGGTGGGTTTTTCTTCAATCAGTTCCTATTATTTGGACACAGCGTGCTGTTTGCTGCCGAACACCACAGCGCTCTATATTGACGCTGTATAGTATATTTATTCTAGTTCAGCGCAATCTCTGGTCCACGGCGTTTAAAGCTACAGTCCGTGTTCAATCTGTATCAGTTTAACATGCCAGCACCATATGGCATTCTATAATCAGCTGCAGCATTGTACTTCAAACCCACTGCTGCATTTATAATATTATTGTAGGCTGCACAAACACCAATATTTAGAAAGAAAAATGTCCTTTTTATTGGACTCCTGCTGATACCCCAGCTGTTAGCCAAAGCACGCAAAGAGTTTCTTTTTTGCATTCAAAAAAAAAAAAAAAAAAAAAAAGAGCCCGAAGCGTTTTTTAAAAATCTTACATCTGAAAGGTACATTTTGTCCTGCCCCAGTAGGTCTGTGTGACTGAGCTAAAATGTGTTTTTTTATTAGATGAATTGCATCATTAAATTACATTATAAAAACTAAAAATGCACCATTAATTTTCAAAAACAATAGTAAATACATCTCATTTCTGATACACGATTCTGCATTTAATTTTTGCCCTGGGCCACATTTTTCTAACAGGCTCACTGTCTTCCATTATGCAGACTATACAAATGGAGCTAAATTGCTGAAGTTGGGGGGGGTCGGTTTGTCGGGGGGAGGGAGATATTGGTCAAACGTCTAATGTGAAAATAAATGAATTTCTAATCGGCTGTTGCAAAAAGAAAAATTACTTTTTGATCTTGGCTCAGCCAAGCAAGAATCTACCTAGCTGGAGTAATAAGATACAATGGCATTGAATAGGATGCGGGGAGAGACAAAAGGCTAGACAGACAGACAGACACGGCAGTAAATTAGGTTAGTGCATTCAGTTCTGTCTGAGTAGCATTTCTTAATTAAATGGACAGAAGTTCCAGCAAACTCGAGCCTCGTTGCTGCAGGGTCTTTGCCACTAATGTAGCGGCGGCTCTGAGCATCCATAGATCACTGCCGTTCGGAACAGGAAGCCAGCATTGGAGGGAGCGCGTCCGCCTGCATGGCAGTGGGCGAGCAAGGGGAGGAGGGGGGAAAGCAGATCTCAAAATTTTTACGTGTGCCACGAAGGGGTAAGCCAAACCTTGGAAAAAGTCTCAGAAGCCTGGCAGAGGCTACGGACGTGCCTGCGTGTTCGATGGCTGCCGCCGGCTCTAACGCCCTGCACATGTCGCCGCCGAGAAAGCTGTCTGCCAGCCAGCGCTCCTGCTTTCCAAACAAGCCCGCGGCAGGAAGCCATAAACATCTCCTGTTTAACAAACGTCCTTCAGAATGGAGGCCCGCGCCCCGAAACGCACCAAATCAGGGCATGAGCAACTCCCGTCCTCAACTGGACGGCCCCACTGGGTCTCCCGTCCAGATCCAAACTCAGCAGGTGACATCCCCCATCCCAAAGGGAATGCAGACCAAGGGGAGAGGAGCTGCCGAGCCAGGCTCCCGAGGACCTGACACAGCTCAGAGGCTTTTTGCTCCAGATCAGTCCCAGCCTGATCCCACGGCACAAACGCCCCTCGGTGGCTGCAGTCACATGCTTGAAGAGCATTTTCCGTTTCACTTGGTTTTAAAGGAATTTAGGTTAGACACTAAGATGTGAAAGCAAACCAAAACGCAGTAAGGGGAGCCAGCCAAGAGATCTGCTTCACAAGTGCCTTCCTGATCCAAAGGACACCCCAACCATAGGTGTACCCAGCAAGCCCCTGGCTGCCACCATCTCTGAGCAACAGAAGACAAAGGAGAGATTACCGAGAGTACGGAGAGATGGAGTATTTTATGTCCTTCAGAAGACAGGCAAGGAAGACTCAAGCCCAGGCTTACACAGCCAAATCCATCACAACCTCTTTATAAGTAATTTTCTTCTGCCACCACCTACCCCTATTAAAAATTACTGTGGTTTTTTATGGTAAGAATGAAACCTACCCACTAAAATTGACAAAAGCTGTGATGTTTAGGACTCTAACTATAGAATAATGCAGCAATATTATAAGGTAGTTACAGTTCAGTATCATTTTACACATTAAGAGGTTGAATCCTGCTTTTTGTAGGAAAAGCACAGAATAACTACACAGAATTGCAGCGCTCTATATTTAATACTATAGTAAATAGTTTACAATTTGTATTATTAATCTTTTTTTATTACAGTAATGATGAGGGGTCAATGCAGAATGAGGCCCTGTACAGGAAAAAAATCCTTTTTGTTCTCGACAGGCAGGTCAGGCTGCATGGGAGGAGGGAAGGGAGCACACAGACCAAGCACTGATGCAGTCCATGGTGCTTCTAATATTTTGTGCTGGTTTATGGAGCTAGGATAAATAAAAACTTAAGGGAGCCAATCAGGAAGAGGAAAATGAAAATGAGAAACAGAAAAAAGAAAATAAGAAAAGAAAAATATATGGAAAATCCAAGTAGATCTGCTGCTTTTTTTGATCTGAATAGTTAGTTTTAATACAAATACATGTTCATGCACAAGTCATATGTTACTGTGAGCCCTGTCTCCTGGATCAGACAGGTAAGTGATCACAGAGTCAGGGTTGGCAGGGCCCTCTGGAGATCAGCTGGTCCAACCGCCCTGCCAGAGCAGGTCCCACCTACAGCAGGTGGCACAGGATGGCGTCCAGGCGGGTTGGGAATGTCTCCAGAGTCGGAGACTCCACCACCTCTCTGGGCAGCCTGTGCCAGTGCTCTGCCACCCTCAAAGGAAAGAAGTTCCTCCTCATGTTGAGATGGAACTGCCTATATTAGAGTTTGTGCCTGTTCCCTCTTGTTCTATCACTGGGCACCACTGAAAAAAGACTGGTTCCATCCTCCTGGCACCTTCTCTTTAAGTATTTTTAAGTGTTGATAAGATCCCCCCTCAGCCTTCCCTTCTCCAGACTAAAAAGACCCAAGTCCCTCAGCCTTTCCTCATAAGAAAGATGTTCCAACCCACTGATCATCTCCGTGGCCCTGAGTGATGGTACCTCACCTCTTCAGTTAACAGCCCCTCTCCTGCTCTCCATCCTCCCTCGATGCCAAGCAGCAGTGTCATGCACCGTTTTTATAATCCACTAACAGATGAAAAATATTTACAACATTACCCTCCAATAACCTTGTGAAACTAGGACAGGAGCCACTTTGCTTCACACATCTCCGTTGGAAAACTTCTGTGCTAAATTAATTAACATGCAACAATTTTACACAACAAGTCAGCCATAGGAGTAGAATAGCGTAGAAACGTGTGTGCTCGCCCTCTCCAAATGCTAAAGGCTAAAAGAAGGAAGTTTTTCCTGTGCCTGGGTGAGAAATCTTTAAAAACAAAGGAAGAGCAACAACGTCCCAGCCTCAGCAGCACGTGAGGAGGGCTGGACCTGCTGCTGCTCAATGGGCACAGGCCAGAGAGGCTTCCCCTGATCTCGGCTCTACACACTGCTGTTAATAAATAAGCTCAGGATTTAAAATCATGGATTACTTGCCATAAAATTCAGAGAGAAGGAGAAACCGGTGCCATTGCCCCAAAACGGTCAGCAGCCTCCGACAGCAGGACTCCTGAGCACCCGGAATAGCCAAAGCTCCCGCCCCAGGGGGTTACGAAGTGTCTCCTAATTCAGTACAACCCTCTGTCTAAGAAACCTGGCTGAAGGCATTACTCAAATTGATACGCTCCTGGAAAAAAATCCCCGTTCCAAATTATCAGCGTCTTCCCCCAAATAGTTTTGACTAAAATGTTTCTCACTCGCTCTGGACATGGGAGAGGCTGAAGGGCTGTCAAAGGAGGCAGGGAGTGATCCAACAGCTGGGACAAATAAAGCAGGGAGATCTGTAGGCAACTTGGAAATCAGTGGTTGAGGTCTTCTCCTTCTCCCACCCTGACATAGGTCACGGCGGTGGGGCTGGGACTGCAAATCCGATCGCTCTGCTCTCTATCAAGGAGGCACCTTAAACACAACACCTGAGCCTGACGCAGGTGAAAAGCAGCTTCTCTGCTTTACAAAGCGGCTGTGAAATCATCTTCACCCTTCTCTGCACACTAGCTGCTCCAGCAAACCGCTCCCCGAGATGGATAATTGAAAACCAGTGGCACGTGTTCCCAAGTCATTAGTGCGGGCAGCACTGCCCCTCTTGTTTAGCGAGGGTGGAAGAATATTAAAGATGTGGGGAAAAAAATATTAAAAACATTAAAGAAAAACAATTCCACTTTTAACACACCATGGCCCTACGAGCCGGAAAAACACCATAAGAAGATGTGACTGGTTGTAGCCCAACAACTAACTCTCAAGCCACGGTGTCTGGAACTCACTAACACCCCTCTGCTAGAAACATTTCTATTGCAAGAGCAAAAACTCTCCTCCAAAATGGCTGGTTTAATACACACAAAATTATTTACATTGTCTTACCAGCTCACGGCCGGCAAACCAGGGAACAGTAGAATGACCTTGTGTAGTGAAAATACTGGCAAAAACTGGCACTGCCTGCATATTCAAGTTAACCGACCAGGAAAGGAATGACTCCCTGTAGACACCAAGATGCAATGGCAGAAGCACAAGCTGAATTTTCTCTTCTTCACCTGGAATCTGTTCTCATTTTGAAGATTTCCCTCAGCACCTCAATAGTTGGAAAACAAAAGGGGGAAGGAGTGGTGGTTTTAACTGGGGCACACTGCNGCCACCAAACACTCACCTGCACCCTTAACAAGCTTAAAGAACTCCCCCACACAGCCAAAACCCCACAAACTATGGAGTGCTGCAGAGGGAAGAAGGAGAAAACAGTGGCATCCTAAATTGCAGGCAAAACTACCCCATTGGTGCCAGCAAACATAACCGGCCATGCCACTGTCGCCCTGAGGTGAGCCCTTCCCCATTCCCTACCCAGCCAACGGTTTAACTTGGAGGATGACGCAAGATCTATCTCAGGTGTTTTCAATACCGGCAGAAGTACCAGAATAGGCTGCCAGGCTCCTATTTCTATTAGCTATCGCTATCCTAATATCCCGAGCTGTATTGCTGTTCGCTGTTCCAACTGACCATGACTAGGCTTCTACATCTCTCTGTAGAGGGGGCTGAGGGCAGGGAAGAAGAGTCTCGTTCAACACTAAAAGTGGGAGATCAAAGTGATGAGATGAAGCCCGGGTAGCAGAAGACACTTACTCATTGATGAATCTTCACTTAGTTCCCACAGAGGTGAGAACAAGGTGGATTTCCAGAAGTTAACGTCACTTGTCCTGTCCTACAGTCCCTTCTGTAGACTATCAAGGGCCTTCTGTGAATTCATAAAGTCTCTTCCCCAAACCCCTTTTTGGAAAAGACATCCCAAAGTTTTACCTTTGTCTAACTTCCCACCTGAATATACGACCAACTTTCACATTATTAATCTTGATAGTTCTCTTTTAGCTTTACCTTATCCTTATGTAATATCCATCGGTTTTCATTTCCCAAAGTAACACAGCTTTTTTTCATTTGGACATGCATTCTTGTAACCTTCCTAGATATTTTTCACTGTATTTACTCCCATTCGATTTTTGTTTTTATTTTTTTAAAACATAGGTAAACTAATATTGCCATTTCCTTTCATCCAAGCTGGCAATAGGGGTAACTGGCTCCTACTGAAACAAAGAGCTGCTCTTCTTTGCGTGGAGCACACAAACCCTTTCCACAAGCAGCAAAACCTTCCCTGTAAATCCCCTCCAAGCTGGAGCTGACACAGGGCTGGAGCAAAAGCAGCAACGGGTCAACAAAGAAGTGCCCGTAAGCCCTGCCAGATGTCCTCTCGGCCAGCTCTGAGCTCAGAGCAGCCAAGGACAGCTGTCCCAAAGCAGCCCTCGGCCACAACCCGGTCCCCTGTGCCCGTCCCAGAGCACGGTCATGAGACAGAGCTGACACTACTGCCTCTGCATCACCTCCTCTGCAGGGACATATAGCCAGGGTACCCTCAGACAGCCTCAAACCCACCGGGTCGTTGGCCTTTTACATAAGACAGGGCTGCTGGCGCACAACAGTCTTCGCCCCTGAAAAGGGTTTGCAGAATCAGGCCCTTCCAGCCCGCCTTTGAACGGAGCCTTTCCCACGTTCCCTGGATCGTTGTCACATCTTAGGATTTTTGTTAATGCGATGCTAACAGAACCACAGAATCACCTGGCTGGAAGAAACCTTTGAGATCATCGAGTCCAACCATCAACCCAACACGGCCAGACCCACGGCTAACCCATGTCCCTCAGCACCACGTCTGCCCGGCTGGGAAGTCCCTCCAGGGATGGCAACTCCACCACTGCCCTGGGCAGCCATTCCTGTACTTGACAACCCTTTCAGTGAAGAAATTTTTCCTAATATCCAAGCTAAACCTCCCCTGGCATAACTTGAGGCTGTTTCCTCTTGTCCTGTTGCTTGTTACTTGGAAAAAGAGACTAACCCCCCCTGGCTACACCCTCCTTTCAGGTAGCTGTAGAGAGTGAGAAGGTCTCCCCTCAACCTCCTTTTCTCCAGGCTAATACATACACACACACAGAGCTAATTCTACACCCAGTTCCTGATCAGCAGCCTCTAGATCACTAAATACATTTTTTTTTTTTTAAAGCAGACTATCTATTTTTAGAGTGCATATTAATTACCCTTAAGCAGGTGCAAAATCAACCTGTTTATTATTGTTTCTTCGAATCCTTAACGGTAGTTGCAAGCAAATAAATCCAGTTAATGCAATAAAAGGATTTATTGTCACCCAAATTTACGCCAACAGTTTAATCATAACCCCTTTTCATCTGACAGACTTTCTCGGGAACAATTTGCCCCACAATTTGTCAGCAAGGAAATGGCCTTGTATAAATGCTGGGAGAAAATAAATGCTAATACGTGGCACAGTCTTTCATTCTTCTAATTGCCTAGGGAGTTTAAGGGAGACAGACTTATTTACTCACAGTAGGAAGTGTGCTGTAATAAATTATCACTATTATGGGCCTAAATAAGCCCCTGACGGTGACAGAACTGGAGGTGGAAGGGAAGCGAGGGGAGATGACGGCGTCCTGAAAACGTACCCGCCGGTAAGCGGGTGTGTGAGGGCGCGTACATCCCTGTTAGGGATAATGGCACTGAGGTATTAATACTCAGGATCCATACGGGAATCCTGGAAAACACTCCTTGCATTCTAAAGGGCCTCTCAGCACTCTGTCTCTTCTAAAGAGGGACGCAGCAGAGGCTGTAACACGGGCATCCTGCTCCCTGCCTCGCGCGCATGCCAGGGAATGTCTGACCGTCTCCGGCACCACCACTCATTTTGGCCCAGCCAACGGCTTGCCACTCTCGGGTGCAAGGTGAACGTCACCCTCGGCACAAGACCACCAGCCCCAGTGCCCCCTTTGCAGCATCGTCCTCCCCTCAGCCCCGGAGGCAGTGGCTGGGGGGGCAGCGTGTCCACGGGGAGGGCTCCCCTTCAAGTCAGAGCCTCCAGAGCTGTGCGGGCTTTCCACAGAGTCACAGAATGTTAAGGTTGGAAAGCACCTCTGGAGATCATCTGGTCCAACCCCCCTGCCAGAGCAGGTCCACCTACAGCAGGTGGCACAGGATGGCATCCAGGCGCGTTGGGAATGTCTCCAGAGTCAGAGACTCCACCACCTCTCTGGGCAGCCTGTGCCAGTGCTCTGCCACCCTCAAAGGAAAGAAGTTCCTCCTCATGTTCAGATGGAACTTCCTAGCTTCAAGTTTGTGCCTGTTACCTCTTGTTCTATCACTGGGTACTACTGAAAAAAGCCTGGCCCCTCCTCCTGGCAACCTCCCTTGAAGTATTTGTAAACATTTATGAGTTTCCCCCTCAGCCTTCTCTTCTCCAGACTAAAAAGACTCAACTCCCTCAGCCTTTCCTCATAAGAAAGATGCTCCAGCAGCCTCATCGCCTGAATCCAGCCGGGTGTAGGAACTCCTCAACTACCCAGCTTAAGCGAGCTGCTTGAAAAGTTTATCTGCCCGCCTGTGCTCAGCGCAGCCGCCTGTTACCTCCTTCGGAAGACCCCAGGTACCATAAATAACAGGAGGTGCAGCCAGCCAGCGGAGAGATGAGCGCAGCAGCAGGAACAAGCAAAGACAAACCCCATGTTCCCAGCCCAGACACCTCCTCCTGGGGCCCCCATTGTACGCCAGGACCCCAGAGCCTGTCCTTGAAATGAGATTTGCCTATTGCCATAACAACGGGACAGTGTTGCCACAATAAAGACGAGCTTTGGGTATTTCCCCCCCCTCCTATTATTATTATTTCTTTATTTTCTCTCTTTTTTTTTTTTTTCCTCTTTTCCTTGTGTCTCTCTCTACAAAGAGTCCCTCATTTCTCCGAAACAAATTGCCCACAGCTCGCTTTCCCATACATCACAGAGTGAGGACCGGGCCTTATCAACGTCGCTCTGCTTTTCCCATCTATTACCCGGTTTGTTTGCACTTTTATCCCATCGTCCTTGCACAAGGGAGAAAACATCCATCATCTGCACATCTGCCAGCTGTCACGGGGCTGTCAGCACGGTGACAGCCAACATGACAAAACTGTTGTAACGCCGCACCAGCGCTGGGGCTCCGAGTTGAGATTAAACAGCGTGGAAGGGAAAAATAAAGGGGGGGGAGGGGGGGAGAAAAAAAGAAGAAAAAAAAAAAAAAGAAAATTTAGCTACAGAGAGTAAAAATAAGAAATTAGGAACTGCACTTGGTGTGAAGAACTACACCAGCTCCCACCACGAGTTTGGGGTTTTTTCCTCCTGCTGCCTTTTCTCTCCCCAAAGCTGCCAGCGTCTCTTTCACGGCCACTTTCTTCTTGCAAAACCCCTTCCTGCAAAAGCCTTCCCTATGATTCCCTCGCAGCCGGCCCGGCAGCGCACATCCCTCCTCGGAAGGCCGGCACAGACCGCGGGGAGGCTGCAAACCAAACCCCAGCCAGTATTTTCTCAGCGAAGCGTTCGCTGCTGCTGGCGTGGTTTTGACGCGAAGTTGCTTTGGACGACCAGAGTTACCTCCCTTCTGGGAGTCATACTGAGAAGTCATGCTGAGGTAAAACCCTTTGGTCCCACACAGCTATATCCCAAATTTCATGCCTATTGTCCAACCGTGCCCTATTTTTAAACAACCATCCCTGAAGGGATCAAGATGCACTGAGCACTTCTACTCACTCAGTCGTCACTCGGTTGTACCTTGTTCTCCTCTCTGCTTTTCTTCACAACCATTCAAATTAAAAAGTGCTTCACCTCTAGCACGTGCTTGGCCACTGTTAGACTAGAAATGAGTTATAAATCCTCAAGATGGAAGATGCTCTCATGTTGGAGTCCAGAGAAAAATCACCATCCGTGTGGGCAGGGGCTGATCCTCAGGTTGTTAAAGGCATCTTCCCCCAAAACACCCGCACGGCGCCGTGTTGGAGACATGGAGCAGCGCTGCCCTGTTCTGAACAGACAAAATGCTCGGCAGCTCCTAAAACAGGCACTGCAGGTAGTCAGTGGCAGTTTGCTTTCAAACCTATAGATCTTTTTTTTCCCCAAGTAATATAAAATTAGAGCTTGAAAACTAGCCCTGTGTTTATTTTTACTGATTTATTCAGAATCTACAGTCTGAAGGTCGTAGTCTGAGAATATTAACTTAACAAATAGAGATTTTTAGCCTGTAGTTTCTTTTCAGTAAGTTTCATTTTGCAACCAGAACACCGTTTATTCAGGGAAGCATCTTTACTGCTTTCATTTCCATAGGACTTTCAAGAGGAAAAGGCTGAAGCAGACCTCAACCCGCTCTGCATTTTTAGCCCACGCGCGACAGTTACAGCCTCCCAAATCCGCAGTGTGTGAACCCTGGTCTGGGAGAAGCACCCGCATGCCCTCAGGAAGGTTTTTTTGCCCAAAAATTAGAAGCTGACTTGGGCTTCTGAGACTAGGAAAGGTATGGCCAGATAAGACAAGGGTAGGGATTTTTAAGTTCAAGGGCATCTGTGGGCGGGTAATCGGGTGCTGAGATTTCACAGCTTCTTGCAAAGCAAGGTGTAGGGCATCAGATGAGAAGGGAGCTAAGCACAGGGTCTAAAAGTAGAAAAATGGAGGCACTTTCCACCCTCCCCGCCCCATCCCACAACATGTTCGAGAGTAGAAGTCATTCCCACATTATACTGTGGAAATTATGAGCGTACATACGTTCAACTCAGTAAATTCACAGAGGAAAAATCCATCAAGGACCACAAACAAATGTGTTCCCTTTGGCTCATAAGTTCCTACATAATAGATTGCTGGAAGGATATACCGAGAGAAATATTATGTGCATATACAGTTATAGTGTTCTGCTTCTGGCCACAGTGGACCTCAGGTCTGAGGCATTTTTATATTATTTTTCAAATTTCTTATGTCCATTATATTATTTTTTTTTAAATTCTTAGAAACAAAAGCCATTCAATTTGGTCTAAACCCAATATTTCATGCAATTCACAAAGCAAATATTTAATTTAAATATCTTCAGAGTCTTTAAAAATATTAAGAAGCAAATAAAAAAATGCAAAAGTAAAAAGGAGTAGTTCATTCGAGACTGCAAAGTCCATGTCAGAACTGGGATGAGAGCTTGTCCGTCTGCACTCATCAGATTTACAAGTTAAGGAAGTTGTTTCATGTTTCCACCTAAGCAAGACGATCTCTACTTCTACTTTCTTATATTCAGGGATATGCAAAGTGCAAGACTTTGGGGTTTCTGCCAGTTTCCCACTGGTTTGGGACTACAATTAACTGCAATTTAGCCAAGGCTGTGCCTGACACAGTGGCTCTGTAGGAAATAAGGATTGTTATGGTTAAGAAAGCATGGAAAAGCTTGTGTGTTCCTTTCCCCAACCGCTTTAGTGTTTCTGCTAAATAAAAATCCATTTTTATTCTTAAGGGAGCTGAGTGGAGAGATGTTGTTTTACGTCCCGGTTTTCGCCAGTGATGATGTATGTCCCTTTTACAAACTTATCTCTGGGTTTTTGCTCAGTTTATAAGCTAGGAGCAATCTTTCTTTCCTAAAGCTTCCTTCTCTCACAGTCTGGAGGAACCTTGAGATTTCCTGCCCGTGATTTAAAGGGCTATAATACTCGCAGGCTAGATTTGTTTTAGTGTCCATAAAACTCAAAAATTTCATAAAACAATTGGTGAAAATAAAATTACCAAAAAATGATGTACTGCCAGCAGACTGTATAATAGTTACGGGGGAAATGGAGAATATGATTCACTGGGGTATAAAAATGACAATGTATTTATTGCAGTGCAGTGACAAGAAACTAATTTGTCCCTTTTACTTTTCAGACAGGGCTTGAATTCTGATTTTTCTCCCTTGCCTCCGCTGGGGCAGGGTAGTAATGTGCACATTGCAACCGCGCGGCTGGAGGGACAGCTGTGGCCGCAATGCGAGTTACCCTAACAGCGCAAGAAGAAATAGCAGAAATATTTGCCTGTAATATTTGCTCTCTGTAGAGCTAAATACTTGCAAAAGCTGCAGAAACATTAACTACGAGCAGACATCCTTGGCTAAAATAAGTACGTGTTCAAATGTTAATCCAGAAACCAGTCTATTTGGGTGGGGGGAAAAAAGAGTTAACTCTCCCAACCCCCTTTTTTTTTTCTTCTTGAAGTCAAACCCTGCCCTTCCATGTCCCAGATGTTTTCCTCCTTAGGCTTCTCCAGAAGCCCACCGGAAAACAAACCGGCCTTCAAAGAAAGCAAAGGTCCAGAGCAGAGACCCAAGCAAGGATTGAGGAGACGGGGTTTTTGCTCACCTCCAAGCATGCGACATTCCAGGTGTTCCCACCTTTCAGCATTCGGACAGTCTGGTCCTTTTTGCTCTGCGTTCTCGGCATGGGGAGCTGGAAAACAGAGTTAAAACGTGGATTCAGAATTAGATCTGGAAACAGGGGAGGGGGGTATTCCCTGAAAAACAAAGTTATGTGACTGAAACTATTGCAGCTGTAAAGCAATGAAAAGATGCACTTGGTATTTCCAAATTAGTTGTGGGGGAGGGCAGGAAATAGGTCCACAATAAAATTCAAACAATAATATAGAAAATTCAACACCCAGAATGTGGCGATCCCTGGCGCAATGAAGCCAACTGTAGAGGGCACATCCACTTCAAACTCTGGGTTTTTTTGGGGGGGCTATTTTGAGGTGTCTCCCTGGCTGACGTTGTGCTACCTGGTGTAAATAGACTCAAAAGATCAGGTCCTGGAGAACAGACAAGTGCCCTCAAACCTTGGGCTGCAGGGAGAGGTTCTCCCTGTCCCACAGCAAGGGTTATTTATGCCTTAAATACCTGTTTCCCATTGACCACGGGGGCGAACGCAGTAGTTCTGGTCTATGTCCCTTTGAGACATCAGTTCTAAAGTAGCATAAAGTGCTTCCACCGGCAGTCCCTGCTCTGGAAGGCCCAAAACAGAAGAGGATTAATTCCAGGACTGTATAAACTGGGTTTTACGAGGCAAGCGAAGCAGCTGAACACATTGCCCAGGTCATTGTCCTAAAATGCACCATAAAAATGCTCTAAATTCTCTGTGTTTTGGGGATGGAAGGAAAAGCTTACTTTTTTCCCAGCTTGCACAGGTCTCTGAAGTTAATAAGTTTCTGTGGATTATAAAACCCCAGAACTGGATTTCGGCACAATTTCAGTTTGTTGTTTTGTTCTGTGCTATCAAATATATTTATTTTTACGAGCCCCCTTGCTCTCCTCAGTCCCCAAAAATATAGGGCACGTCCTGCCGTTTGCTGCTGGCTCGTAGTACGGCAAGTCCCCCTGGCCCCAGCTGAGCATGCTGAGAGCTCCTGCGTGACGCGAGGTGGTCTGGGGGCAACTCCAAATGCGGGATCAGAACCTAAGGAAATAGAACAACTGTCTTACAACAGCCCTGCCTTTGGAAAAGGCCCTGCATGCCCGTCCGCATACACATCATCCTAAACCTTCAAGCAGTATTGCACACTTTCTAATATTATTCCAACTTCCATTTTTTGAATCATAGAATCACTTGGGTTGGAAGAGACCTTCAAGATCACCAAGTCCAACCATAAACCTACACTGCCAAAACCACCCCTAACCCATGTCCCTCAGCACCACGTCCACCCATCTTTTAAATACCTCCAGGGATGGCGATTCCACCACCTCCCTGGGCAGCCTGTTCCAATGTTTGATAACCCTTTCCATAGAGAAGTTTTTCCTAATCTCCAACCTAAACCTCCCCTGGCACAACTTGAGGCCATTTCCTCTTGTCCTGTCGCTTGTTACTTGGGAGAAGAGATCGACCCCCACCTGGCTACAACCTCCTTTCAGGTAGTTGTAGAAAGTGATAAGGTCTCCCCTCAAATTTTAAAACACTGAGGACAAGGGAAGGAGAGCATCTTCTGGGACCTCATCAGCCAATGCTGGTGCACTGCCCCCACTCACCTTGTCTCTTAAGCTGCGCAATTTTGGCTGGGGTCGGTAATTTCACCGTTGCCATGGGCAGCAGAGCGTTACAGCAAACTCCGCAGAGGTCAGAGTAGCAGAGAGAGAGGGATCAGTCAAACCAGCTTGAGAAAATACACTCTGGTGTGCAAAGTTGTGGGTTACTTACACCAAGAACCCGGCGTTTGACTTTGCAAACCAGCTTCTACCTCCGCTTGCTCAGTCTCAGCAGTTTGGGACTCCACACGTGCTTTCCTCCTCGCTATTTCTCCTTAAATGAGAGGTGCCAGATTTCCCTCTTAGAAAATTGCTTAGCAGACATGTTTATTCAGTTATTGTCCTTGAGATTTTATTCATTTATCTGCTAATTTTGATTCTATTTTCCACCATAGTCCTATGAGAGCAGAACTTAACTCGGGCTCCTTCCCAGGCTGTAACCTGATCAGAGAGCAGTTCACATTTGACGTGGGTTGTTATTGCCAAAAGTAACTTATAAACTGGAGGAAAAGACCAATGGTATTACTGGAACTGTACAAAGTTTGTGTATTAACTGCCACCCACATTGCTAATTTACGCTTGGCCTAAAACCTGGGGAGGAAAAGACCCAGATTTTTTAATTAATTAATTCAGCTGCAGTACACAGAAGGCAGGAGTCAAAAAGTTGACTATTACACACAGAAGATGTGTGTGGGTGAAGCTGATTTCCTCCCAGGTACTCTGCAAATGCTCCACAGTAATTACTGAAAATGTTTGAAAGCATCTACTTTGTCTCTAGTAAACCAAACTTCTGGCACTTCTGAATTTTAAATCCTATTAAAGCAAAATCCTTATCCACCTAGCAGAAATGCAGGAACGACTTTATGACTGTTTCTAAGCAAAGGAGAGATTTAGTCATACGTTGTTTTCCTTTTTCCCCACAAAGATGCTAAGATGGTTTTGATTTTGGATCGAGAATTATTTTTTTTAAAAAAATACGGTTGCTGGATTACAGCTGAATCCCAGTAAAGCTCCTTGTACAAGAGCATGAAGCATTCAAGCAATTAACATTTTTCCAAGATAAGCCTCTTGAATCTGGAGCATTTTAGAGCTAAATTCCCTAATTTCTAGTTGCTAAAAACAAGTTGGTCTGTGCTAGCGTGTAACTTGCTCCCCAGAACAATAAAAATGCCAGTCTAAAGGCATTTTCACAATTCTTAGTGATATCAGGAGAGCTGGATTTAAACCTACAGCCAGCCCTGGCCGGTGGAGAAGCCCTGGAAGGGCTGGCGGAGGCAGCAGCGCTGACCTCCTCTGCTCGGAGCCCGGCACGCTGCCTGCCCGGCCCACTCGCCTTCTCGCCCTTCTGCTGCTGCTTCAGGCTGTGCAGCAGCTTAACGGGACAAAAGAAACCTTAAAAAGAGGCTGCTTCAAAAAAAAAAATTTTTTTTTTTCTTTTTTCCTTCTGCGCTGGCCAAGGAGAAGGCTGGTGGAGGGCCAGGTGCTATCAGCACTACAGCAAGTAGACATACACAGCTTCTATACCTGGTGAAGGAGCTGGTAATTAATAATATAACAAGGAAAAGGGGTTTCATTGCCAAAAATCACAAGCAGATAGTGCCCCAGACCTGGACCAGTGCAGTCCAGAATACCTCAGGTCTAGGACAGTTTTTCTGGGGGTTTTAGCATTTCCCCGCGCTGACTTTGGGGGGTTGGAACTTGATGATCTTTAAGGTCCTTTCCAACTCTAAGCATTCTATGATTCTGTGATTCTTTTGTTTAAGGGAAAAAGAGATCTTTTAAAAATTACATCTATATTCAAATAGAACTTTATATTAGGAAGTTACAAATTTTGGATCATTTATATAGGATCATATAGGGTAATATATATAATATTTAAGATAATTTATCTTTTAAACCAAATCAGAAATATTTTCCCTATTTTTTTAACAGAAGGCCATGCATCCTCAGCTGCTGATGTATTTGTATTATTGCCTAATAACTGATTGAAACTAAATTTTCAAGAAGTGCTTTTTGACTGCGATGGGATTTGGGATGTATCCACACAACCCCAACACGCACGCAGGGAGCTCGCTGCAAAGCAAGTCACCGACCCATTTCTTATCTCCTCCTGTCTCATATACACACTCCTCACGGTGCTATTTTGAAGAACTGGCACAGAAAACACGAGCAGCGTGCGGCGAGTAGGTGGCAAATACACCCTGCACAGAGGGTCGCCACCATGACATCCTCCCCCCGTGGCTCTCGCACTTGGCTGCCCTTTCCTCCTCCCTCCTCTCCTCTCCAAGAGGTTTCTTCTCAAATGTTACCGTATTCGCACCATTAATGTCACCAGCTGAGTTCCTCAACCTGCTTGCAACAGCCCTTAGATCACGGATTTATTATCCAAATGCCAAGAGTCTCGTTATCACTAATGAACTTTGGGAAGCCGGAGAACTCGTACATGATGGTGGGGGTTTATTTACTCAGCTGGTGCCTTTTAACTACTGAAAAATGTTACTTCTTTAAATCATGTAGCCCCAGATATATGGATCTGCCTAAAGCCTGGTAACTCTGCTGACAGAGGACGTGGTGGCTCTTCCCCCGCACAGCCGATGACTTTCAAATATTAAAGAGGATCCGTTTTCTTAGGCTTTGTTTGAAATTCCTTTAACATCCAGAAATCTGAGTTATCCCAGGATAAATCTGTGAAATTTTAGACTGGAGATGAATTTCCTTAAGGACCAAGAGTACATACCTGTGGGCATGGAGATAAGCAAACTGTCCCTCCTGACGCCACCTAATTTTGCTCAAAAAATGATATATTTTGATCAGCTAATCATTCATCACAGACAAACTACTTCATTAATTCAACCTCTTTTCAGCAGCAAGTCTCACTACTCTACAGATCATAATTTCACAACACATGAAGCAACTTTGTGATTAAGCAGATAAGTGACACGCTGGTTGTGTGACATGATAAACACGGGTTTTGGTCAAAAACTGTGAACTTAATACTTTGTTTTGCACACGCAAGCTATTAGTTTGGGATATGGAATACTGCTGCACACAACTTTAAAGTTTATAGTCTAAAAAAGAAAAAAAAAAGAAAGGAAGAAAAAAAAAATCTTTCATGCCAGCAAGATTTTATAGTCTGAATTTTCATGGGAAGTACTTGACAAGAAGGCGTGAACACAGCTGAAACAAATTCACATTAGATGTTACACACTTCCTTAAGACTACACATGTGTTTAAGAGTTCTGCTGGGCTAGGAACCAAAAAAACAGTCACAGAAATCCTTCTTATTCATTCTGAAATATTTTTTTTTTTTAGTACTTCTGGCCCATCCACACACAGGCTGAAGTTTCTAACAGAGATCTGCAGCAACGGAGCAAAACTCTCCCCTTCCATTTATGTGGTCGGGCAAGGCCAGCTACTATCAAAGAGGTAAAAGGCGGGGTGAAATGTCCCATTTCAGCAATACCTCACAAATTCAGCCTGTTTCTCGTCAGAAATCAAAAAACGTACTTTAGAGATGAAAAACTGCTTTCACGGTGCTGTTTTGAAGAGCCGACTCGAGCGCACGGACAGCTCAGGCTCCCGACGTGGTCCGAGAGCAGCGGCGATGCTCGCGGGCGCACGGAGCGGGAGAGCAGGCACCGCGGCTTTCACCGCGGACAACAGCATTTCTTAACAGAAAAAGTTCCCAGAGAAGTTTCTGTGAACAATTAATGGTACTAGTTCTATTTTCTATTTTCTTCATGAGCGTTTACAGTCCAGCAGGCTGCTCTGACACACAGCAAGTCTTCCGCTAGCTCTGATGGTCTGTATGAAGCGTAACATGTTGGCTTGACCAAAAAAATATGGAAATAAAACTGAATTATACCATTTTCATGCCTTTTTAAAAAAACCAACCAAACAAGCCAAACCACAACAAACCCAAAACACAGAATCACTTAAGAGTTTTCAGATAAAGACATTCGCCTCCTTTCATTTTGGTGGATAAACCACCACCATCATACAAACCACTTGATGTGACACCACCTCTTGTTCGCCCCTTTAGAGCCTGAAGTGCATTTCCTCGATTCCAGTTGCAGAGGTTCCTACAGCCACTTCCAGCTTTTCAAAGTGGAAATAAACTCACCATGAAAAGCCATTTTTGCACAGCCGCTTTGGCTCGCATTGGGTTTGCAGCAAATGAAGCAACACAGGAGGAGGAGAGCAGTTTCAGATATTTTTCTTGTAGCTGATGGTATCTGCTTGCCAATTCCTTACCTAGACCTGACTTTCCAAATGATAAAAACCCAAGTGAACATCTCCAGATAGACAGATTTAGCTATACAGACAGGTATCGTGAGTAGAAGTTGTCCAACCCCAGAAAAAAAGCACAAGTAGCTCAAAAAATAATAGGGGTTGTGTTTTTTTTAACTTTAGTTTTTATTTGCCCTTCTAGTTCCCGAGTCTTTACAGTGGAGCCAGATCGCATTTTAAAGCCATTCTCTCAAACCACAATTACTAGAAACGCTTTAAAAGAAAAGCCAAGATTCTCCTGCGCTCGTTTGCCTGCAGGAGCTGGGACTATAAACACAAGACCAAATATCGCCAGACTCGGTAAAAGCACAAGAGCAGGCAACATCGCCTCCATTCCAAAGCATTAAAAGGTATTAAAAGCTCTGGTCACTAGAGGGTATAAACCAAATACTAAAGGATCTGTGACTAGAGATCCTATTACACAAATTGATTTGCCCAGCTCTAATTTTATAGGTCAGGCTCAAAAAATAAATACGCCGTGTAAAACGTTAGCGATCAATTCACCCGGGGCAAGTCACCCTCGCGTGGATGGGCAGAGGCAGACGCGGTGCCAAAAGCCAGGTGCCAACATGGCGTGAGCTCCAGCGGCTCCGCTTGGCTTTGCGGATGCAAGATCCAGGCTGGTCCCTTGTTGGACTTGCGTGGCCAGCTTCAAGAAATCTGTCTGCTTTTCCTCTAACTACTCAACTTCTCTTGGAAGACAAAAAGAGAGTGGAGACAGAGAGAGGGGGGAAAAAAGGGGGGGGGGGGTGTGGGGCGGGATTTAGAACAAGATGGGTGTCTGAGCAGGGTTTAAAAGCTTCAGTTAAATATGGTGGGAGTTGGCACGCTCAGGTTTTATCGTCAATTTTACATTCACATAAAATTTTACAGCTGTAGGTGACCCAGCACGCGGCTGTGTGCCTCGCTGCACCTCTGGCGTGCCGGCGGTGACCTGCCCGCTGCCCCCGCTCCGCTCCTTCGTCCCCCCGACCCTCTGCCTAATTGATTATTTATCTGGTGCCAGGCTGAAATTAAATCCTCATGTCAGGTTACTGTAAGAGGAGAGCAGGGGGCAGCAGGGGTTGGAACACATCTCATCGAGTGTGGATTTCCCCGTTTGGCACGCGCTGCGGGATTAATCTCTGACCCCGACGTGACGGATAACGGCCCCGGCGTGTCGCTTCCCACCGCCATCGGGAACGCGGGGATGCGCTGGGAGGCAGCCCTGCCTGCCCGGCTCCACCGCCCCGGGACCCTCTCCTGTTGTGTTTCAGCAAAGTGTGAGAAATAGAGGTGAGAAAGGTGAGTTTTGGGAAGTGCTGAAAGCTACAGAGCTCACTTGAGTTGCCTGTTGTGGAAGCAACTCCAGATGAAAGGGAAAAACTGGGACAAGCTGTGTTATACCAGCAGCAAGGGCAGAGCACTGAGGAATGGGCTTACACAGAAGCAAACACACGAAAAGGAACCAAGCCTTTTTTTTTTGTTTTGAGGGGTTTTTTTTGTTTGCTTGGGGTTTTTTTTTCCCTCCTCCTCTTTTTTTTTTTTTTTTTTTAAGTAAACACAGATTGAGGTCAACCAAAGTGTCTTGTAAATTCATATTTTTTTTCTCTTAATTGTTTTAGTCAAAATCCTGCCAATAAATTAAAGGGAGGGACGGGGTGGGGAAAGCAGAGTTTCATTTTGACATTTTCATGCAAAGTCATAAAATATTTTTAAGTTGACTTCAGATGGCACAGGTTTAAAACGCACAAAAATAAACTGTTCTTCTGCCCTGTTTGGCCAAGAATTTTGGGTTTAGGGTTTTTCTTTTTTGTTCAATCCTAAATCCTTTAACTCCCCAGACTACCACAGTAAGTTGAAAAAGTCACACACGGCTTTCACCCCTCCCCTGACACCTCGGACACCCAGCTGGAGGAGGAGGGCGCTCTCAGCAGCATCCTCTTTGGTGTGCTTTGAGGAAAAAGCCATGAAAGAATGGAGGGTCCAGGACGAGAGGCTGAGGGAGCAGGGGGCACTGAGATGACGTCCACCTCCTGCGGCTGCGGAGGGGGGAGAAGGGGTCTGGCCAGAAGCCCTACAAGTTATTAAAATGAGGCAGGTGAAGAAACGCATTCTACAAGTAGAGGTTTTCTTCTTTTTTCTCATCTCACCTCTTCCTGCATTTAAAGGGTACACCACTTAAATTTGTCTAATAAAGCCAGAGCAACAAACCAAGCCGGAGATAAGGGATGTTCCTACAGGATTTACCACGGATAAATGCAGGGTAGGGTCCTTTTATCTTAGTCTACCAAAGGTGTGTCCGTAAAGCGTAGTCCCTTGTCTTTGGCCTCTCAAAAGGGTACAAACCTCCCCTCTCCAAATCCGCAGTGCTCTATAGTGGTCCCTCCTTCACCCTACGCTGATACACAGACATCTTCCGTTTAATTACCCGTAATACTTGTTCATTGTACATACTCTAACACCAAGGCACATCTGGCCCTTGAGCAGGGTCCTTAAGCAACGATGCTCCAGTTTGCGGTGGGGTTAATCGAAGTTGCAACATCAGTAACTCTGGTTCAAAAGGAGCCACACAGGCTGCAGATTCACAGTCCTTCCCCAAACATCGTTAAGCTAAATCAGAGATGGAAAAAAACCTGAGTCATGTCCTTAACCGACTAACCTCGGTTTCCAGCTGGGAGAGGCAGAGACATTGCTTGTGAAGCGGCTGCCTTAAACATAAACAAGATAACCAAGATGGGGCTCAGGATTCAAACCAACTAATTATGGAAGTTTGGGAAATCAGCTAATACTTTCCAGCGTACTGTGCCGCCGTTCGGCTAGTTGTTCTGAGAATCGGAGCAGAGTGAAGTCACTGCCTAGTAAAATCTTAATTGGCTTTGCTTTTACACTGATGGGATACTCAGTAGCATTAATCACATCCTGATTAATGATTGACTTCAAAGCAGGATGCTTACTTCACCAGAGGATCTCCAAGAGCTCTGCCACCATTAATGGATTTTACACGATTCTCCACTCCATTTGAAAAAAAGAGGAAAAAACAAGTTAGGACGATGCTAATGCAGTACGAGGGAAAGAGCTGGGAAGGAAAGACAAGAGCCTCGACTCCCAGCTCCGTCCTGCACGTCAGAATTTCTGAAGCTCAGCTTGTGGCATTGGGAATAAACAGCCAACCATCCAGCTTGGGTTACCCCCTGCATATACTCAAAGTGCTAAAAATAAATCTGCAAAATAAAAGCTCCCGCCTGGCGCACCAAAACACAATGGGCATCAAATTGCATTAGAATGTTTATATTGAGGAAAATTGCATCCTGCAAACTTAAATTATCTCTCTCCTCCCTCTCCCCTCCCACCTGCCACGGCCCATTTCCTATTATATTTTTCTAACAAACCAATAGATGCTTGAAATCACGGAAAGCCATAAAGAATTGGAATCAAATTAAGTCTACATTCTAACTGCATTAGGTGCTGTCAAGCATAGTTTACTCACTCTTCACAGTTCTATCTAGAGGCTAAACAATTTTGTACCCTTTCTCTACTAATCAAAACTGATTACTCTGATAATGGACCCCTGACGCTGAACACTTTATGAAGGTAAATTATGCCATATCGAACAGGAAGGGGAATGGAAAAATCACCCAGAGATAAATAGGTCTAAAGATGCATATATTGATCTCGCGCTCGTTCTTTCTCTCTCTTTCAATGTCTGCAATGGCTAAAGGTTCAATCAATACCTTCAGTGCTGTAACGCCATCTTTTATAATACCATCATAATTGGCCGTTACCACCGCGTGCCCCCGGATTGGCTTGTGCTGGGGCCTTTTGTAGCCCAGGTCTTTTGTTTCTTCCCTTCCCAGGCCCCATGTCAGAAGGGGCAGGTTAGATGCAGCCCTGGCGTTCTCCGAATCAGGCCCTGCCTGTGCATCATGGCAAGGGGAGGACAGGGGTGTTCGGCCCTGAGCTAAAACCACCGTGAATTTTGGCCAACAAGTACCTTCTAATTCATTTACCAAGAAACGTTCAAACATGAGCAGATGTTATGGTCAAGCACATTGAATTCTGATTGTGAGAGACAATATACCTTGACTATTCTGGAGCTTCAAAATCCTTCTTGTCCCCAAAAGAAAGGATGGCATTGGTTTTCAAGGCCATTAGCAGTTAACAGAACAGACCACTCAAGGGAAAGAAAACCTGATTTTGTGCCTACCCAGGATGAATTTCAGTAATTTTGGACTACTCTGTCAAAGGACAAATAGCCATCCCCACTCCAGCAAACTCCCAGCATGGTGCCTCGGTGGCTTTCCCTGGGGTGGCTTGAGAGTCCCGAGACATCGGAGCGTTATGGGGAATACGGTGCACACCTCCGGAAGAGAGGGGAGGCAGGAAAAGGTGTTTGAGGGGGTTTGTTTTCCCTGTTGAAAGCCTGTATTTGGTCACATTGCGTTTTGGCAGTATTGGTTTCGAAACATCCCCCAAAGTGCCTAGAGGGAACATAATCAGTACAAACAGAAAACTGGCCTTACCTCTGGGTAGAAACCCCTCCATTTTAGGTCCAGACCCAGCATCTTCCTTTTCATACAACTGTTTATTTACTAAAAGGAGATAGATACTGCTTTTTCATCAAAACTACGAGTGTGCTGAAGGGCTGCTGGTTTTACCCGCTGCCTTCTCTGGAGCAGAGTAGGAAGTGTTTGACCGTCTTGGAAAGACCTCCCCTTGCTGAACATGGCTCTGCATCAACAGTGGAAGCCTCTGCCATCGGAACAGTCCAAAGGTCCCCTACACCCACAGAGCGCAATATAAGCATGAAATTATCTATAATCACAGGTTAGGGCATGATATGAGCTTGTGAGATTTCAAGAAACCACCTCGTGGGAATCGCTTGGCAAAAAAAAAAATAAATAGAAAAATAAAAACAAAAGGAAAAATCAGCGTAGAGCTCTCTGAATAGCTGTATCAAAGCATATGCTCCGGGGAATAAAGGTGACCCTTGATAAAATCCCTGCACTGCATTTTTAAATATTCCATAGAATTCCTTCATTGCATCTGTAAATATTCCATGTGTAACTCACACCTGTCAAAAAGCAAGAGCCAGACAATACGTTGTTGACCTTCCTTGATTCTAGATGTTTAGGTACCACTCGAAACAAGGGAAGATTTCTTGCATCTTACGCCAGCTCTACCGCAGAAGGTACAAGCTGCTCCTTGCTGCACGGCTGTGGCCAAAGAAATCCAACCCACTTATCAATGCAGTGACTTCGGCTACTTGTTGCGAGTGTGCGGTGTTTAAAGACATCAGAGATGATCTGTGTGAAACACAAATGAAAATGCTCAATTAGCGTAATTGAGTCAAGCTGATCCTGGACCATATCTTCTATTTAGACCCATCCAGATTTCTCATTTATGCGTGTCTCACTGTAGTAGGAATTAATACCCCACTCTCCACCCTCAGAAAACATTCTGTTCTCTCCCCACCCCTGTAAATCTCCAGGAAGCCAAAATACTTTGCACTCTACTAAAACAGGATAACTCACTCCAAATTAAGACTGCAGAAAAACACAGAGAGGGTCCCTCTGGGAGGTCAGCAGCACTATTCAGGGAACTTTAAGGTCAAGAGAAAAAAAATGAAGCCAGACTATCAGGAGGCAGGTAAATGCCTAGGCACACATACAAAAAAAGATGCATCAGAGGTCTATTTCCCACCCACCAACACCTCCAGCCTAGAAAAGACCCTAAAATGTCCTAACAAAACCATTATGTCCTGAGGGGCAGCTGTGAGTTACTGCAGTCCCCAACATGCTCGACTGATGGAAGGCTTGTTATAAAGCTACATCTGCTGTCCCAATCTGGGTAGAGATTTCTGCCCTGAGAAATCTAGCATTGTCTTCAGCTCTAGGAAAAGAAAGTGACTGTTTAACCTAGTTTAGTTCATTAAGCTAACTCTTATGCAAACTGAGAGATTTCAGTTATCAAGGATGAGCACAGCAGCTTGGACCAAGACCTGAGAACTCTTTTACATCTCTTTGGGTCCCATCAGGAGATGGCTCGCTATGAAAACAACTGGCTTGTTGCTGAATATTTAGAAATCAAACCACAAATAACTGGCACTCAGATCAAAACAACCTTAAATAACACCACGGTCCCCACCTAAGCCCTGTCAGTCCCCGTGGGCTGACACCCACGCCGGCACCTGCCTGCGAACACCACGCGCCGGCAGCCAGGGCTGCCCGTGGAGGCTCAGCAAGATGAATGTCCTCCTCTCCGCGACGAGATACCTATTCCACAAATCACTGCTCTCTTCCCCCTGCACCTTCCCTTCCCTCTAACCCTCTTCCATTACTCATCCACTGGAAGAAAATGCAAAGAGTAATAATAATTAGACAAGTACAAATAGCCGGATGGCGCTACGGATGGTGCCTTCCACTAAATAACAGGCCGTTACCATACCAACGGGTGGGACGAGAGCTGGTCTAACGGTGCTCACAGGCGCTGCGGTGCTGGCACATCATCCGTTATCCCACTGCTTGGGCTGGCCTCGCTGGGGCACGAGGCGCTGCCCAGGTCCTCGCGCCCCATCTGTTTGAGACAGGAGGAACCGGCGTTTCTCACGAGGGAGCGCTGGGAAAGCCTCTCCGTTAGCAGCAAACGAGGTAGTGGTTCAGCTTTGCTTTGGGAGGGGGGACGAGGATGGAGTGAGCAGTTTTTGGGAGGGGATGGACTTCGGGTCCAGAAGGGTGCATGCAACATCCGCACTCTCACCTGCACTTCTCAATACCTGTAGACAAATTGGCTAAGTGGGATGTCTCGTATAAAAAGCCAGAGGTTACAGGAAAACTGATGAACTGGAAGGGGGAAAGCTGGAGAGGGTTTGATGGCCTTGGTCCTGGCAACAGTGGGGGATCTGCTGGATTACTCCGGTGTCCAGTGATGTGGGTCCAGCAAAGTGATCTTGCCAAAAGCCTAAAACACTTGGTTATGTCACAGGACACGGATAAGAGCGATCACTTAAAGAGAGATCACCAGTCAGGTGAGGCTCCAAGTCCTCACAACCATAAAAAGTCCCCTGACACAACATGCTTACAGCAACAACCCAGCTGCACAACGGTGTAGGTGCTTGAAAGGCAAGGAAAGCCTCTTTGTTTGAAGAGCAGAGACATAAAGAACGCCCTCTGTGATCCTAGCAGAGTTAACAACAAACCCCGTTCAGCCCTTTTTTTGGAATGATGCTCTTTGAAGGTCAGCGGCACGCACTTTCCCACCCCTGTGCTGCTGCAGGGTGATCCTGACAGATGTTCCACCTCCTTCATAATTTTCCCTGTCTGCCCACGCGTCTCAGATTTCCTAGGAAATAAGAGTACGAAAACCCCACAGGCCCAACAGAATATAAAACCTAACAGGTTCTGCAAGGAACACTTGTGCAACCGGCAGTGGCCCACCCAAGACCACTGAACTTCAAAAATCTTCATCATTGCTCCTAGTTTAGGTAATGAAACTAGGTTGTTTATGAAGTTTAGGTAATGAAACTAGGAATGTTCAGGTTGAAACAAAAGTCTGGAAATGCCGCCGAAAGAGGCCCAATTGCACCTTTCTTGAAGGGACAGAGGTGTGAAGGGTTGCAGTGGGGTTTCCTCCTTTTGCCACCACACGTTCAAACCTTGAATGCTGGAAGAGCTAACAGCAAAAGGAAAAAAGCTCTCAAGTACCAACTACCAGTTTTATTATCCTGTGATGGGATGGGGAAATGGGGAGAGGAAGCACTCAAACACCTTTTAAACTCTTGAAAAAGTATTTCCTGAACAAACAGTTGCTCCATCTCATACTCAGCAAAGGTAATCAATTTCTCCCCAAAGTTTTTATTTAAGGTTTTATTATGAGGTTTAGTGATCGCATATTGATTTAATTAAATAAATCTGTCTTTGCTCGCTGATCTGTCCTTGCTGCGTATAAAATAGTCTACGTCCCAGTTGAAATTTGCAATACACTTCCAATGGCAACCCTATCCATCACAACAAACGCTGCCTTCTGGTTTTAGGGTCTCCAGATATGAATTTAAGGTGCAGCTGTTTCTACTGTCGCATAGAAACCTGATGAAGCCAGCAATTACTTTAATCTCACTTCGCTATAGGTAAGCTAAATAAATTCCCTTCTCCTCTGTCAGCTTCCTTTGTGGTCTCTCCTCTTTCCCCCCAAAAACCTCCTCAGGAGGACCTGCCAGTTCTTGTGGCACGGCACGTGCTTTTAGAACACTACATCATCACTACAACAGGGATCTCATGTATACCTCCAGTTAGTAAATTAGTATTTATTTCATCTCCCTGTCCTTCTTTACTCCACAAGGGAGGTGGGCAAAAGCCAGAGGGAAGACAGGAGCCGGCGGAAGCTATCTGTCACAAGAACTAATGAAAGGATGGGGTTTTTCCTTTTCTTTCTGAGCCAAAAGAACAAGTCCCACACGACTCTGCTTTCCCAGTGTTCAGGATCTTCACCACCACAGTAAAGGCAGGTAAAACAAGGCGCAGGAAGACAACAGTTCATGTGAACAGGTAACAATGAGAGTATGAGGATAATTTTAAAATAGCTCAACAAAATGGCCTAAAGAGACCCTCTCTGCTATTTCTGGCTAGTTCTGGGATGCTCCTCTTCCTAGACATACTAAGAATAAAAGGGCATTTTAGCCATGAAGAAGTCAAGCAGGTAATTTAGTTCCTGCCTCACACTAACTCCTAATGTATGTGAAAAAAAGATTTTGCTAGAAGATACACATGTTAAAATGAAGGAGTTATTCTAATTTGCTGCTTTTTCACAGTACAGAGGAACATATCCATGAATTATTCACTTCAAATCCACATACCTGCAAGGAAATGGCTGGACCTTTATCTCATCTCATTTCAGGCACTTCACCGGCATCCTGCATTTGTTGCCCCCACACTGTTTTCTATTGTAAGTGGAAACAAAAGACTTCTCTCTATCTATTTCTCCTTCCCTCTACTTGTGGAGCTAGTTCAGTGCTCAGCTCACTTCAGATGTTACCAGAAGACAAGATATTACCAGAATACAAGCAGTGAAAGAACTTCATGCTCTTACTTGACCCAGCTTTTTAAAGGCTTGGGCTGACCATCCAACCTCAAGCCTTCCCCGAGTCGCTGACTGTACAAATAGAGGTATGGATGGATAGTAACGAAGGCAACACTTGCCATCTGCTGAGGTGTAGGACAACGTGGCTCTGAGGTGCAGCTAATGGCGCTGGAGAAGGCAGACAGCCGCCATCCTGAATATTTCAGCCACTCTTCAGTTGTGTAGGGAACACGTTGTGCTTTGCAGCAGCCAAAAACCGGAAATATCAGAATTCAAGTTCCCTGCTAGACTCTGCACCAGCTATTCAGTTAACGAGCCTGCTCTAGAAGACCCTATAAATCAGACTAGGGAGGTTTGGTTTCAGGTGACGCTGTACGTAGGTCTAATCTGCTGGGGAAAATTATCTAACACAGTAATCCCCAAAAAATTGCTCTAAATTACAACTTTCATGTTGCGACTCCAGAAAAAAAAAAAAAAAATCACTGTCTTATTTTTTTAATTGGGACTAAAGAACAAAGATAGTAAATAAAAGTCACTCCTATGCTAGGACAAAGCAATTAGAATCATAGAATCACTTGGGTTGAAAGAGACCTTCAAGATCATCGAGTCCAACCATAAACCTATGCCAAAACCCCCCCTAACCCATGTCCCTCAGCACCACGTCTGCCCGGCTTTTAAATACCTCCAGGGACGGCGATTCCACCACCTCCCTGGGCAGCCTGTTCCAATGCCTGATAACCCTTTCCATAGAGAAGTTTTTCCTGATCTCCAACCTAAACCTCCCCTGGCACAACTTGAGGCCATTTCCTCTTGTCCTGTCGCTTGTTACTTGGGAGAAGAGATTGACCCCCCCCCCCCCCCCCCAAAAAAATTGCAGAGTACTTTATTCTAAAATAGCTGGGTTGATTTCAGATCCCAGTACAGGTCTTATTTAGGCCCTTGTATTTTTTTTTTTTCTCAGCACCTACGCCCTTTGACAGGCAGCACTTTTTGCGCTTACGCAGTCTGAAGACCCCTGAAACTTTTTCAGCAGAGGTGTGACCTGCAACGTGCCGGTGTCGGCCGTTTGCAACCAGCTGCCGTCTCTCAGCAGCCTCTGTGGGCTGCTCAGCAGCGGCTGCGGGACCCTAAGAGGCTCCTACAGGCTGGAAATGGCTCCTAGAAGGATATGATGGATTTTCCGTTTGAGTTCAGATTAGATATTTCCCAGTACAGAACTATCATCCAGGAACTTCTCTCATTAAAAAAAAAAAACAAACCAGAAATAGCGAAAAGACTCTCCCTATCCCTTTAATTCTAAGAAAAGAGAAGAGGGGTTTTTTCTTCTATTTTACATGTACACATCATCAAAAACCAAAAATGGAGTTATTCCATTTTCCACTGTAGCCTACCACACAGCCTTATTCCCCTCCTTACTATTACCTTTCCCAGACAACACATTAAAACCCTTTGCACCTACTTTCCTCTCTCTTTTCACACTGCCCACTCCCCATAAATAGGCATTTTGAAGTGACTGGGAGGTGGAACAGGGGTCTTCACCCCAGGCAAGGCTTGTTCCCTGCCCCGCAGACCTCCGCTTCTGCCAGCCCAAACTCCACAGGAGCTGGGACCGTTCCCGGTGCACCGCAGTGCCACGAGCGTGCCCATCTCCAGCTCTGGGACAAGCTTTGGTACCCGAGGTGGTCAAGGATAGCTGAGGGTTGTGGCCATGCCAACACACCAACCTGGTCTGAACGGATTTCAGAAAGCAAAAGAAATGAAGGCATCAAATCCTCCAGCCACAACGTCGGGCAAATGGGAATAAACATCCGTTAATTGAATTATTGGTCCCATTTGAAACGTCAGAGACCTGCCCTGACCCACATCCCTCAGCCAAGTGCAATTAGAGGAAACCAAGCAACACAAACAGCCCCATCTTCCCTACGTAAACTGATGATTTAAGGCTCCGGCTTTGCGGGACGTCGCTAGCAGCCGCGCGATGGGGTCACCACGGGGGTTCAGGCAGGCTAAGACACGGGTGCCCATATGGTTTTACAGCCTGAATTTTGGAGCCTGACTGCAGTCCGAGGGCTCTGGGCAGAGCTAGGTGAGCCCCCGCGGGTGTCCTGGCAGAGCTGGCAGCAGCAGCTTGTGGGACCGCTGGCCCTCCCCACCACCACGACCTCCTCTCGTCTTCGCTACGAAATCCGCTCAGTTTTCACACCCCCTTTTAATAACAGCAATCCTTCATCCATCCCAGCTCCCTGGCTGTGCCTTCTCCACAAAGCTCCTTCGTCCCCCTTGCACTTAACAAGACAAAGAAAATGGTTAACAAGAACTTTTGCAGATACATTTTATTTTTATTTTTAAGACCTTCGGAAGCCAACTCATCTGCTCTCATGGGCTTCTTGCTGGTACGTCTCACTTTATTAGTGACTTTGGCCTTGAATGTCTCAGCTGTTTGATCAATACTGCAGGGGGTCAGTGATATTTTCTCACTTTTAGTGTCTCGCTGCCTTTAACTTTGTCACCTGATGAACAGCACTACCCCTGGAACGCTTATCTCGTATCGATTTTCTCCAGCCTCCTGCTGCATTTCCAGCTGTCCCACCATTTCCCCCCCTGTCACCACATGCCCATTTAATGTTAACTTATCCCCTTTCTCCCAGGCTCCTCATTCTTACAGGATCTTTTGCTCACCCCCGCCCCCTTCCTTCCTTCCGCCCCAAGAGCTGATTGTCAAAAAAACAATTTCCCTGTTTCACCTGACTCATTGTTATCCTTCAGCCGTTTATTGTTTGTCAGCCGGGCGCCTGCCGCTCCGGCCCGGGATGAGTGGAGGAGAGATGCTAAATTGAAGCAGATGTTCAAAAGCCACCCCAAGCTGTACCACCCCCAGTGGAGGGCTCAGATTTACTACAGATTTGGGGGCAATGCAGCCAGGTAAGAGGGACCCTCCACTGCTGCCACGTCTTCCAGCCCTGCCTGGATTTGGAGCAAGCGACAGCCCGTTGGAGGCTCCGGAAAGCAGCTTGTCATCCTTTGCACCTCTCGATACTAGAAAAAGTGACCAACTGCTGCCAAAGCTCCATTTATAACGGAGTGATGGTTTGAATACTGCTGGGCATAACTCAATCATACCTGATACAGATGCCTTTGTGAGTGGAAAGGGCCACAAACGGAGTGGACGTCTTCCACCCAGCTCAGCGTAAGCCCAGGGACGAGAGCGGAGATACGAGCGCTGCAGGTTTTACGCTACTGAGAAAGACAACATGGGACCTTTGTTGATTTTTCCTGACATCGAAATCTCTCCGAAAGATACCTCCACGCAAACCCTGTCCCCGAGAGTCACGCACCTCCCCACCAGTTGAGCAAAGAGGCTCACAAAGAGAAAGTCTATCTTCTTCACCAAGAGGAAAACTTCCTCCCATCTCAGTGGCTCAGGAAACCAAACAAACTGATTTTCCCCGTGGTGTGGAAAAAACAAACAATGCAGTCAACAGCTTCCAAATGTCTCTCTTTAAAATGATATCAACTTAAAGACCAAAGCCTCCTCAAGGCACGGGGTGTTTAATCAGAGCGTACCTGGCTGGAGGATGAAGAAGCCTTTCCTTTCCAGCTGCGTCTCTGGCAGTAGGTAGCTGGTTTTAAGACTGACAAGGTGCTGTCCGAGGAGAATCAGCTCATTCCATGCTCAACATCTGAGAAATATTCCCAGGTACAGAAACAGCTGCTCCGCCAGCCAGGCTCATTTCCAGAGCTTTGGGCTCTCTGCCCCATGCACTTCACCCGGCAGCTGCTGAGGGCAGAGTACTGTTCGTACTGAGAAGTGTTATCTAGTGAGAGAATTTTACAAATATACCTAAATTTAGAATTAACTAAGAGCAAAACAATTCATCTGGAATAAAAAAAATGCCACAGGGTCCAAACCAGTATTTCCGATCTTGCATTGCAACAAAGTAAAGCAAATAGAAGTTTCATCCGATACTTGACATTTAAAATTTCAGTTTATCAAGAAAAAAAAAAATTAAAAAAAATGAAATCAATGACTTACACTGTTCTATTTTCAGACCTGTTAGAGCCATGTAGGTGGGAGTTCATGGATTTCACCAGACCAGATCTAACAGGTTTCCATATTGCTTTCCTGTTACCAACCCTGATCTTTAGCCTTCAGAAGTCCTGAGTTCAGGCATGTAGAGATGGTGAAAGGCAATTACTTACCTTGTTCTACTTTTGCTGTATGTCACTGGCTTGAGTCACTCCATTTTTTGGCAAATAATACAGCAAATTTTAGGGAAACCACTCCACTACCTGCAGTAACATAGGAATAGCCCTCTACAGTACTTAGACCAACATTTTCCTGAGTTGTACCTTTTTAAATATTTATTTTTCAATACACACATCACCCTTTAGCAGTTGAACATCTTCTGACCTAAACTGGGATGATACAGTTTTAGTCTTGCAACCCTTTACTACAGGGCTTGCTCTCCGTCTGAGTGTAGCAGGTGCCGCAGATCATTTGTAAGACTGGTGATTAGATCTAATAGATAACACCTTGGGGAGCGAGGGGGGGATAAAATCTTATCAGTAGAAAAAAACCCACCCACTCCTGCCTTCATCCCTTGAGGTCCTGCTTGTTCTAGGAAATTCCTTCTACCCCGGGAAAGCGTTCCTTTGGGCAAACGCTGCTGTTCTGCTGCGTAGGGACTTAAAACAAGTGCTGCGGAAGGAGGATGGTGAGTGGGACCCCGAGCATCCCCCACGCCTGGGGATAAACCAGATGGGAGGATTTATTTACTCATGGACCATCCAGCTGAACTCTCACTAAGGAAGCCAGGGGTTGAGGTGAAGGAGGTGACCACCACGCTGTAGACGAAGCAGCAGGACATCCCCCAGAACAGCAGATGTGCTGGATGGAATGATTTCTAGCATTGAAGGGTTTCACAGGAGCTTGTTTCCCTACCAGGAGCAGTGGGAAAGGAATCAGAGGCAAACAACCCTCTCTGCCCAACAGGAAAACTGGAGTCCCAGGGAGTGGAAGGAGAGTGTAATGGCAAGTTGATCCTGGCCTCCCAACTCGCTTCTGCTGAAGCCACACAGTCCCAAATTAAGTTATGAACAGGTCTCACCCACACCTTTGCTCTGAAGTGCGTGAGGACGATACACACCTAGGGCTGCTGGGCAGCTTGTCCCTTCTCCTGCCTCCTAGCTTTCGAAGCCCCTAGGTCTTACTGTGCCTTCCTCCGGGCCACCCCAGAGGACGGAGCAACAGGGCTGAAGTGCCACCAGAAGCTCTCCAGCCCTGCGTGTCCCTGCTGAGCGTTTCCCTCACGCCGCTTTACCCTTTTTCCCATTCCTCGGCGCAGCGGGAACGTCGCACGGCCAGCGCGCCTCTCTCAGTCTCCCAGCATTAAGCTCTCCGGTTTAATGTACGCGCGCTCTTTTATTCATCTAACAAGTTTATTCCTTTGTCAGGCGCGGCCTCATATCAGAGGGCTGCGCTGAGACGGATACGCAGGGAATTTATTGCTATAACAGGTTTATTCTTACAAGAGCTATTCATTTATGCAGACTCCCCTCTTTTTGGCATAAGCGGAGGCAGGCTCCGGCGTGGCGCCCGCAGAGCGAGCCTGCATTGCCCTCCTGCGGCCAGCCGCTGGATGGGAGAGCCCCTACATTAATCATAGCAGCAGGAGTGTAAAATTCAATTTTACCTCTCCATTCATTCTGAGATGAGTTGAAGGCCGGCCTTGTACATATAAACCACACTTTACTTCATCAGAGCCCTGGTAACAAATGGAGTGTCTTCTTCGGGGAGTTTAACCATCAAAAAACAGCGCGCCATTTAATTCCACGCGTGCCTAGGGTCAAAGAAGGAGCTCTTGGCATCAGCAAATGCTTCAGCCCTCAGCTGCGCAGTAAACTATGTTTTAGAGATTGTTCCTCAATACGAAATGATCAGTCCATTTATCTGCTAAAGCAGCCTGTCTCTTTGTTCAGTCTCCCAATATTTTTTCCGCTGACCTGATCTGGACAATAAACCAGAGTCATCTTAAGATATTCACCGTTCAATTTGTTACTTGAGTGCCTCCGAGCCCCGCTGTCCCTGCTGTCAGCATCCCAGACTCCCCAGCCTTCACCATTAACCCGGGCGCCTGAGCCGGGCTCCCCCGTCCCCGGGTCTGGACGCGCGCGGTGGCATTGCCCGCTCTGCCCGGCTCACGGGGACAGGCTCTCCGGTTGCAACAACTGTATGGTCTCAGCTTTTCCCGTGTCCCAAAGCCCCGCCGAGGTGTTTGTCCCTCTCACACCAAATACACAAACAGTGCTTATACAAAGGTTTGGGTCTCTCTGCTCCCTGGGTCCTGCTTGCGGAGCTGTAGCCACCCTTCTCCCCCCGAGCCAATGGGATGCTGGTCACCATCTCCAAAAGACAGCTGATCTGTACCCAAAGGTGCAGCGTGTCCCCTTTTTCACCCCCGGACTGCCTCCTGGAGGTGGTGAGTTTTACCACCTTTGACTGAAGAGGGCGGCTTTGAAGCCCCACTGTAGTCTCCCAAATGAATCCATCAAACGCTGAGTAGGAATTTACTGCTTCTCTACCTCATCCTGTAGTTAGAATTTTGACAGCTTTGCAGCAGAGTGGGGTGCTGAGGTCCCAAGTGCTGAAGCCAGGAACCCAACGTCCACACAGCTCTTCACAAGCTTCTTCTCAAAGGCCAATGAAGCGGCGTAACTATGTCCATCTCCCTCAGAAGGGCATGTAGCTCCTGCACAGCTCTATCACCGTTGGCCATCAGCATCCCACTGGCGTCTGAGTTCTGGGTTTCCAGTTTTGGAACTGGTTCACGTATGTCTACAGCACCTTACAGGAAGGCCTTTAGGAGCTCGGTTCCAGGAGAGTTTTCGCAGTACCCCAAAGAGCTGAGCTCCCACCAGGACGATCACCTCAAACTCGCTTTCCCCTGGCTACCTCGGGTGGGTTTCCCACTAAGCCAGCTGAATGCCACAAGCTTCTCCTTTGGCATCAACAGTCCCTTTGCATTGCACGGAAGATCAGCCACCTACACAAGGCTGCGGTGTCCACTGCAGGAGCCAGACGTCCAGAAGTCAGACCTCGCGGATCCCTGACTCACGCCCAGAGCCCTTTCATGCACGTAGCTGTAAATAACTAACGCAAGTTTACACTACAGTGATGGAGGGATTTAATCTTTAAAGATGTTAAAAGAGCTTCCAAACCACTGAACCATACCTGCTGCTCAGACAAGAAGCTGCCTAGAAATGCTGCTCCTCACGATCATTAATTTTGATCCACTTGCTGTTTTTCATTACGTATTTGCCACGTGTTGCTCCACTTTGGAGTTCCATGTTGCCTATTCAGCATCACGTAAGCACGAAGGTTTTAACAGCAACCTGCTGACAGCGGGGGCTTTCTCAACACTTCCCATCTCGATTGCGTCACGCCAGCGCTTCAGCCAAAGCAAGGCAGGCAGCAGAAGCAAAGGAGAACTGTCAGAAACCTCAAGAACGGCACTTTCATGTCATTCCTAAAGCCAGGTGGACTGGGGGGCCGCAAGTGTGCACGGAGCATAGTTTGGAGACATGAAGCCTAAATGGCTGAGGAGGCCATAACCTGATTTTTTATTTTTTTTTTCCCCAGAAAACTTTTCAAACGGTTTTGATCTTTTTTCCAAGGAAGATTCTAAAACTTTACCCATGCTTTGAAGTTTCACTCTGCTTCGATTGCTTTTTTTTTTTTTCCAAATAGAAAGGGAGGGGGAGTAACCCTGACTTGCAAGTCTGCATCTTTCTGCAGAGGAAAAGCACGGGGAGCAGAGATATGTGGCAAACTCCTTTCTGCCACTCAGCTATGATAGAAGGGAGAGATGGAAGATTCACTTTCTCTACTACTTTTCCTCCAGTGACTGCAAAGGATGAATTAAAGGGAGACAAGTGATATAAATAAACCCAAAAATCTAAAAGATAAATTGGAGCGAGGAAAAAAGTGCAGCTCAAATCAAGCATAGCATTTAAAGATCAGTCAGCACTGAGAAATATCGGATGTCAGCAATCTGCTAATTCCAGTTTTAGAAGGAAGAGTTTTCTCTCAAAATGTTTCAGCGAACTTTGGCGAGAAGACTCCACACACGCCAACCCACTTGCCAAAAACATTTTTTCCTTCCAAAAGGCATCGCATTTGTGGGTGTCAGTGTATCTGACAGATGTTACAGTCTCATACCGCCATAGGAGAGAAAATTTCACCCATATTTACGCTTCAGTGATATGAACTAGAAGTGGATTTACCTGGCGAGGGACAAAGTCGACATCAAAATTCAGATGTTCCAGTTCTGTCTCCAGTGAAAAAAAAGTCATTCCAGAATAAAGTTCTGGAGGGAGGGGGTTGATACATACTGTTTATCCTCTCACTTCTGCAAAAATACACAAAGCCAGCCCGCTGCAAAGCAGTCCATTGTACCCCTGGACTCCTTGAAGGTGTTTCTCCCTGGAGGGCCTGCCTGGGGAAGACCTGTGACGGTGACAGGCTCCGCAGGGTGCCGTCAGCGTGGCTTTGCCCTGCGTTAGGCTCAGCTCAGCTCTCCTCTCGCTGCACCTGACGCAGGAATTCCAGGAAAGCATAAAATACCTGTCTCGCCAGAAATTATTGCTTGCCTAGGTACAAGGGCTCCTGGAAAGCTTCCAAACCCTAATGGGAACTTCACTCAAATGACTGAGAACTGAGTAGTGGGTTCCCATGTATTTCAGCTCTCCTAGTCCCGGGGGTCTCCTCCTACAACACATCTTCCCTCTGCATTCCACTCCTCATGCCCACAAGACGACCCTTAAATAGACTAAAAAGGATTTGGTGACAAAGGGACAGGAATTGAGGCATCTATAAAAAGCTCTCGGATGGAGAACAGCAGGAGGACACAGACAAAATCCAGAGCAACAGCTGTTCTTACCAACCGTGAACCTTCTCCACCCATTGCTCCCTTCAGTCTTCATTTAACGATGACCGTTTTCCACTCAGATCTGCTCCCTCGTCTTTGTGAGTTTGCCTTGTGGTGCAGCACATCCTCAGGAGGCCTCCAAATTCCACTTAACTGGAATGGCGCAAAGATGAGTAGCGCTATGGATACACGTACCTACCACATGGTAACCTGCACGGTGCGCGTTACACACGTGCTGACGTGCCGCAGATCCTGCTCGCAAAAATAGCACCAGTGGGGGGGACACTGTGAAGAGCGACATCCTCGGTGCTCCCGAGGGGCTGCAGTTTGTCACTTAAAGAATTTACTGAAAAGTAGCTTTTCTGTAGATGTTTTGTTGACAGGATGAGAGGCAGAACGGAACTTGAAGCTGGACATCTGCATGGAAAAATCCTCCACCTCGTCCGTGTTCTGAAGGCTCAGGGACGGGGACACCGTACGGCTTCACCGCGGCCATGGGGCACCCGCAGCCAAATGAAGGGCAACCGACGGCCCGTTCGCCGTCACTGCCACAAACGAGAAGCACGGACACAAGCTTTAATAACTGCCTCCATGGCTGCGTGGTGAGCCCCGTGGGCCAGACCAGGTGTCCAAAGCCCAGCTTGACGCCCTGTCAGGGAGGTGGGGCAGGGATTTTGTAACAGAGCCAGGAATGGCCACCTCTGGAAGTGCTCTGGCGCAGCGGGAGGAATCGCTTTCTGCTTCTCCAGCGAAAACAAGACACTTCAAGGCTCCTCCAGTCGCCCCTCACCACTGACCCCCTGTGCCTGCGGGGCAGCAGAGCCAGGCTGGACCCACCTCACCGACAACATCCAGCTCGGAAATGATAGTGGGCACCTGGGCTTCAGCAGGGAAAGGGCATTCCCTTTGGTCACAAGCGCCTTTTGGGGCACATTTCACTGATCTTTTAGTTTTCTAGGTAGAGTGCATCTCCTGCTTCTCCTCTCTCCTCAGCCCTGACACATTCCCATCCCTGTGCCTGAAGGTCCATGCCCAGTTGTCCCAGATACCAAACACCCACGTGCATACCCACGCGCTTGGAAACAGTCTTTGGCCTCCCAAAACGTTAATAGGCGAGGGAAAGAATAGGAAGAAGGAAGGATTAACTCCGCCTTACAAACAGATCCTGCTCTTGGCAGCAGGACTGAGCAGGAACCTGGCTCTGTCAGGTTCTAACTCATCTGGAAAGGGTCCTTCCCGGCTCTCCCTCCGGCAGGGCTCTCCCACGGCTCAGGGGTCGCTTACGAAACCCTGGTATCTCACCAGGTATCAGCAAGAGAAGCAGCAGGTGTTAAGGAACTCATGAAAGACGTTTCTTGGCATCGGAACGCTCCCTGTCCAACAGGATTATCTTTCTGCCAAAGGGCACCTGCAATAAGCAACCTCGTTCTTGGCCTGAAGGGAGCCAAAAGCTGTTGCGATGTTTTGTTTTGTCCCGCTCTTTCTCCTGTAAGTTTTGACTTTGCCCAGCAAAGTAGTACGGGATGGAAAGTCTACAGGGAAGCAGTTGGGTGATCCCCCGGTCAGCTCGGAGACCCGCTGACCTTGAAGGGACCGTTGCAGGCAGAGGCTGCACAAGCAAAGCAGGACTCAACGCCCGCTTCCAGCTGCAGACCATCCGTGAGAGGCGATAGGAAACCCCATGCCATCCAACACTCATTCCAAGGATAGGAAACGTCCTCCTCTGACTTTTTCCACCTCCAAATATCATCCATCTAAGCCCCTCTTCCCCTCCCACCTCTCCCTGCAGCACCAGTTTGAGAGGAGGAGAGCGCAAGGAGCAACCCTGGGAGCTGGGAGCCACCGCGCGACCAGAACAACGGAGGTGAGATCTGTCACTGCAACCACCTCCCGCGCCTGCACCCGAAACGGCCATGGGGCTGCCCGGCACGGTGCTCCTCGTGCCGCTGGCTACTCCGGCAACTGCTAAGGAGAACGAAGATAAAATGGCAAGACAAATTAAATAAAAAAATAAATAAAAATTGTAGATGTACGTATATATTTAAATTTGTATGTATTTCTATATAAAAAATATATATAAAATAAATTGTTAGTATGATACTAGAAAAGAGGGAAAGGGGACTTTTTCCAGGCAAATTTTGATCTCTCTTTGGCAACGCAGCTAAATATAACCTCTGCATCTCACAGCCTCGCAAAACTGCAGCCCTGCAAAAGACAATTTGGGAAGGGAGCAGGAAGCCATTTTTGCAGGATTTTCTGGGTTTTGGGGCATTTTGTTTATTTTTAATCCAGTGGTGCACACAACACCCTGGGCTTTTTCACTAATCTCTGCACGTCAAATACTGACTTTATCCCAAAGCCACAGCTTTTTCCCTTACCCTTCCTCATCCCAGTTATCACTAAACTAATTTAATGTTAAAAATGAAGAATAAGAAAAACTTTTAAGAATTGGCCAACTATTCGATCCCCAAGATACTTCTATGTGAAACTGATGCCTGCCATCTACTGGCACCTTGCTCAAAATGCAGTCAGTTTTAAGCCAAAAAGGCTTGCAAAGAAACATAAAGTTATTAGTCGGCAGAAGAAAAACCTCATCCAAGCTCGCAAGGCCAAAAGCTCCGCAAGTCTGAGAACGGAACAGGAACTGGATCTAAGGAATCTAAGGACAGCTTTTCCATGTGCCACTTACATTCTTGCAAGTTTTTTGTTGCAGGTCCCAGCAGAGGATCTTACTCTAAAAGCCGAGTTTGTGCTGTTGACTTTCTTTGCCAGTTGTTGGTAGTCTGGCCACTGGACAATAACATAGAGTTATGAAACTGCAGTAATAAACCCTGCTTCCAAGTTGCCTTCGATGGAATTGCCCAAAAGCGATGACCTAGTCCAGTGAGTGACACATGCATGATGGGTGACAACAGCTACTGACGCACACGGACGCTCCCAAATGAGGGGGGTGTGTGAAGGGCTGGTGGAAAACCCAGATCCAGCTAATTTTCCTCGGCAAAGAAAGCAGCTGAAACAGAAGGAGTGATTTGGACAACCCCATTTCAGAATAGAATTGCCTTTCCAAGCCAAAGGTGGTGCATTGTGGAGGTGGTTTTCACCTCCAGCAGGGCAGGGTGGACGGCTGAGCCCAGCCTCACGCACCCGCCAAGGCCATGGCGCCTGTGCTCCCACATCAGCCTGTCCCCCGAACACGCAAATCCTCCGGGTCAGGGGGGATTTATCACAGAAGCCACACAAAGGGGACACGCACAGCAGTACTGGCTCAGCTAATTAACTCCCCATCAGTTTGCAGAAGTTTAGTTTCCCCCCCAAGAACGCCAGCAGCTCAGAAACCACCCGCTCCACAGCGCTCAGGAGGGAACGAGCTGCCGCGAGTCACCCGGTGACCTGAGGATGAAGAAACCCTGCGCCTTCCCTGCAGACACCCCTCCGCTCCTCTGCTTTTTTCCTCCTTTTCCCTCTGTGAACAAGGCTCCCCACAGAACGGGGGAAGCCCAGCCCTCCCTCAGGATCAGAAAGGTCTTTGCGGTACACGGTTGGAATTACAGAAGCATTTCTAGTGTCTTACATCCCTCATGCAGAAACGCTGCTCCAACACTCTCCTCATCTCCGTCCTGTTTTTCTATCTGCTGGAACAGGAAACTCTTCACTGTTTGCACTTGCCCGTGAGCCAGAAAAGATCTGGAACCGCCAGGTCTAGAAAGACTCACCCAGATAGCTCATTCTGATAAACCACTTTTTTTTCTTTTTTGGTTTAAAGACGCACACGACCTGACTTGCCACTTTTTCCTGATGCCTGTCTGTGATGTGTTTATATCGTAACACATATATAAAACCAAATCAGTTTAAAAATAAGGTACATCACATTACCCTGATGTACCTTTAGAGAACACTGCTGTGTGCTCAATCATAGATCCTACTATACAGGCATTTTTATCATAAAACACTGAGAAGAAACGGCAGTTACCTCTCCCTTATTTATTTGCCTTTTAAATTTTTATTCTTTCAATTACTGGTCTCTTTCTTCAGATTACCCAGGAAGAGTTGCCCCTGCGTTCCTATCAGTTGATCAGAATTATTTTTAGTCTACAAGATAAGAAATATAGTGCAATCAATATTGCCTTGGCTGAATTTTTATTGCAATTTAGCTTAATCTTATTCTATAACTGACAATACTAGAGTCATGAGTAGAAACACTGACAGCACTTTCAGGACTATAGGGTTGTTCCTCCCTCCCCCAGTATTTGACATTAATGGATTGTAAATTCACTTTTTAAAAAAATATCTATCTCCTTACTGGTGGTGGCATGACCTCTATTCAAGCAACGTTTTAATTCAAGAGCCTAATATTTTAGCCTCATTCGCTGAAAGCCACATTTAAAATCCTTAAACTGTTTCATAAACTCTTTTACAAACATCTCGAAATGGCTCCAAGCCCCCCAAAATAGCAAACAGATTGTTTATGCAGCAAAGAGCCAACAACAGGGCACCATTGCCCATCTCCTTAATCAAAGTTACTTAAAGTATAACGCTGTGTACAAATCCAGCAGGGAGCTGCAGGCCAAAATTTTACAAGGTAAAGAGATTTTCAGGTCTTTCATGCTTTGAGATTCTGTCTTCAAACACCTCCAAAGGGTCCCCATTTCTGACGCAACAGTGCTTTCCCTCTAAAGGTAACCTCAATCTGGATGCTAAACCCACTTATTCTTAGCCTGCGTCTCTAGCACAGGCATAAGCTCTGCCTGTTCTGCACCTCTGGCAATACTTCAATAGTTCATAAACCTACTAAAAAAACAAGTCTCCATTTCTGGTTTTGTTTACAAAGACCCATTGCACTCATTCTTAGAAAAGTACAATTGCTCGCAGCATGTTACAAAGCTTCCACATGGCTGGGTTCTCACCTTAGGCAGGAGTCACAATCATCCCAAGACAAAATTTTGCAGCTGTACAGCAAGGTAAAAGTCCAGCTGGAGGAGAGAGCTCTCCAGAACCACCTGAAATCCTCAGAACAGGCAGATGAAGTGGTCATGCACTGACAGCCCGTCGCCATTCAGACCAGCACAGTACAACCAGCCAGGATGCTGGGAAATCGCCCGCTACTCAGGCTGAAGTGATGCCTTCTCAAGCTTCCTTGATTCAATGGTTTTATTTTTCTTAAGAATATTTCCAGAGGACAGAGAGACACGGGTATTTTACAAGTCTTCACATTCAGCTTTCTCCAATCCTTTAAGAGAAAAAAAACCCAACAACCACCAAACCCCATATTGACTCTTTTTAGTAAGCACCAACAATGCTCTCGGCTCTGAAAAGCTCTGAGCTCTGAGAGCTCTCAGCTCTAGAAAACAGTCCCTGCCCCAAAGAGCTTCCATTCTAGGAGGGAATAATACAAACATGAGGTTCAGAGTGAAAACAACAAGGAAGGTGACACGGTTTGTCATGCTGCTGGTGCCACACATGGAGAGCGGTACCTGTTTTTGTGCTGGCAGTCAGTACACAGTCACTGAATAGACCCCACATTGCACATGACAGAAACATGTTCTCTCTGCAGGTGTTTCGAGAAGGTAAAGAAGCTCTCAAGGAAGTTTTCAAGGCAGTCCTGTGACAAGGAAGGCATTTGTTCTGTGTAGAAATTTTTGCCTATTTACATACTTTTTAATTTTTTTTAAAAGAAAATAAAATTGTAGTTAACATTCCCAAACCACATCCATTAAATCAGTTGCCTTACAAAAATAAAATTTTCAAACGATGTGTTTCTAAAATAAATATCAACGGGGTTGGAAAAAATAAATACATGTATCCAAGCTGTCTTGTTAAAACACAAAAAGTTTCGGTTCCTTACTGGAAAGAAGCCACGGAGTCCTGATTAAAACAGCAACTGTTCAGAGCATCCTTCTCTTACAGTAACACATGAAGAAGAGCCACAAGGAGCAAAGAACAGATTCTGAATAAAAGAAATATACCAGACTCTGTTCCTTATAGCAAAGCACAGAACATTTTCATCTTTGCTCAATGACAGAGGCTAAAATCTGTGTTCCATGATATACTCTTGCTGAAGTTTTCTGGTATTTCCAAGNGGGGGAAAGAAAAGTCAAGTCCCAGCTGTGAATTCGATTGTTTATGAACGTGTGTGTAAAGCCCCCTGATTGCACAAAAAATTAATCCTCTTTAAAAATACTGAGCTACTCTTCCTCCCCCCTGCCCAAAGAGCAACTCTCACGTATGGGAACAAGACATTTCACTACACGGCTGCCCGCGGAAGGACTGTTACGGCACAGGGAGCCGGGGCAGGAGACTTTCACTGCTTGGGAGCACCAGCTGCACCATTTCAGGATGGTCCAACCTGAAATCAGTATTTCCATGGCAGCCCCTTGCATTCCAAGGGCTAGTTCATTGCCCTGAGCTCCTGCTGTCAGGAGTCAGTCTCAGTTTGGCCGGTCGTAGTCACAGTGCTCTAGGTAACGGGAGGCAGGGTACCCTATTCCCCACTCTCATAAGGCAGCCGTATCACTCCAGGAAATCAGTTTCCTTCTTAGAGTTTTCAGGTTTTTGTGGTCCTGTATGTCCTCTTACTTTTTAAATTGTTTTTCTACCTATTTAAAAGGAGCAACATGCCCAGATTAACAACAGTGGTCAAGTAGGCAAAGAATAAAATGTCCACAGTGCAAGCTCTACATAGGTTTACAATGTACGGGTCATGCATAAACCCCTACAGATCCTGGCAGGCATTTAAACATTTAAGTTGATGTAAGATCACATTGCTAATGAACTGACTGCTGAATGGACTGTAGCCAGCTTGACATCACTGGTAGGTTCCGCATCTGATGTCACAAGACTTAAGTCGCGTTGAATCAGTGGTCATCTACTTTAGCCCTTTTGGCTTTCAAGGAAAGATGCTGCAAGAAAAGTAAAAGAAAAATTGCTTAGCGTACACACACTTAGAAAAGTGTTCAACTAGAATGCTTTCAGTCTTTAATCCCAAATTAAATAAATTCTAATACAAATAGCAAAGACCACCCTTCCCAAGCTCTGCTTGTTACTGATACAGCTAAAATAAATCTATGAAATAAAAACCCCACATGTATCCCAAAGTGATAGTCTGGCTTGGTATAAAATGACATCTGCTAGTGCTTCTGTACTACCTGCAAGCACAGGAACAATTTCCCACTGGAAGCAAGGTGCCAGTGCGTAAAAATGCACGTGAAGGGACAAGTGCTCCCACCAACATATGCATAAACACTAGGAGTACGTACACGAAGTGTAACATTTTAACTAACGTATTAACACTGCAGCTGCATCAGACCTTCAGACCTCTATGCTTTAAAGATCTACAACAATGTGGAATGAAAACATGAAGAAAGTCCTGCAAAATTCAGACTGAGACGTAATTGACTGGGACTGCGATCAAGCTGTAAAAGAAAATCTTCTCACACAGAATTCTATTCAGTTGTAATTTGTTTTTAACTTGATGCAGGAATAAAAATTCTCATACTTCAGGAATCTCTTATTAGCAGAAAGACACATCCTTCAGCAGAAAAAGGGTCTGAATGTCTGTGAATTAGCATAAATTTATGTGTCTTGTAATGGCCTACTTATTCAAAATTTACATACATAATTCAAAGCTTTACACAACAGGAATACTTCTGATTTTTAAAGATTTTATAAAGACACCCAAGCCTTTTGGCTGATAAGGATAACTGACCAAACTGGAAAAGATAATTTTCCTCAAAACCAGCACTATTCTCCAGAGCTTCTGTTTATTTTAGGATGAAAGCAACGCTTAGGTCATGATGCAAACTGAGTTCTATCCAATCACAAGGACGGCAATTGTAAAAATTAGGTTCTGGTGTAATTTCATAGAGTATCTACAACGGTAGTAGTACTACCTTGAAAAACATGTTCTCTCAGTCAGGTAGGTAGGTACTACTATTCAAAACAAGCCTTCTTCACCTTCAAAAACCAACTCAAGTTCTGCCTGAACAAGTCATTGAGTCACATTCCCCAACACCACCTACCTGAAGGAAAACCTCAGCCCAAAATTGAGCCTGCGGAGAGGTCATATCATAATGGGATGTTATGTTGCGTACGGGATGTTACAACACATAAATATGTGAGTCAAAAGGACTAATTATTCCAGAAGCAGATTTGATATGACTGGAACATTGGCTCATCTCCTTTTTTACACTGTGTTTGCAGAATGCCCAAGAGTCACTAAAGACTCAGGGGTGTCCCCTGCAGGAGTCATTACCACCTTTGTCAAATGCCTTATAGAAAAAAAAGGCAGAAAATATTCAGCTACTTGGTAAGTGCATTTATAGATGGTAAGTGAATGGATAACTGAGATGAATTATCCAAGCTCAACATTAAAAAAACCCCAACTCTCTCAAGCCATTTACATGGAGAGACGCCAATGGTGCTGTACACTGTAACCACACAGGTATGTCCTAAGGTGCTCTGTGCACCACAGTGGAGTTCTTTTTTTCCAAAACCCCCAGGAAGTGAAAGAAAAACAAACATCAGATGCTCAGAACAGTCAAAGAGCGTTGCAGATGTATCAATCAAAACCAGTCACTTTTGCAACACAGCTGCTCATATGCACAAACAGGTCTCATTTTGCACAGGTCTGATATGCAAATGTGCTTTTCACTCAGTATTTTGGAAATACTTCCCTAATTTAGACTATAAAGCTCAGTAGTTATTAATCTCCCATGGGAAATTCACATGCAAGATCAATTGGGCAATCTCGCCTGTACAGTATTTACATGCAATGTGGTATCAACAGCTCCAGCATAACTAACATTTAGATAATATTTAGTACCAATCCAGTTCTCAGAATGACCGGTGAGTAAGTCTAGATTGGCTGATTCATACAGAACAGAGTTGATAAAGGATGGTGACAGCTATTAAAAGATAATTTTAAAGAAAAGGTATGTGTGTCACACACAACAAGATCTGCAATAAAGGCTTGCACAAATAGCAGCTGTTCTTTGCCATTTCAAGTTTGAACACATCAGAGCTGATTTTTTTTTCTTTTTTTGCAGTAAACAGAACTAATGTTCAAAAAAAGGCTTAGGATTTGCACAAACATTTGCAAAGAATCCTCTAAAATTATTGCGCAAAATACAACCACTGCCTAGCTATAGTGCTGTTCAGGAAATCGCTAGCAAGTACCTACATTTAAGCATAAAATGGTTGAAGGCTTCATTTACCAGAGTGATACACTAATTTGTAACTTTGAGATCAAGTCTGTTGGCTGGATAATAGGGGAAAAGCTTTCATGCATCAATTTATTATCCTCTTTCTTTATATTAACCACTACAATGAACGAAACCAAATTAATATTTGTACCGTTAAATAGACAACAACAAAACACAAACACTTAAAAAAGTTCAGATACAAGAGCTGTTAATACAGCAATGGTACCGTTTGGGCTTTATGCCGATTCCGTACCGTTCCTTGCTGGTAAAAATGAGGTGCCAGTTCCAAGAGCCACGCAGATTCAACAGCAGTCACATCTCTCATGTAGTATTTAGCAGTCTGTATGACTTCGTTGTAGACTACCCTAGGAGAAAGGGGGGAAAAAAAAAAGTGTTTGCTATAAAGTAATGAGGGACAGAGATGATTACCAGCATATGTAGACAGTTTCACACACATGCTGGCAGTTAGTATTTACAGTGAGAAGAGAGTCTTTATGTTCTAATACAGCCTCTTTCCCTCTGCTTATCAGAGTACTGGACATTAAGACAAGCTTTTGGCCGCCATTAAAAAACACCTTCACATACCACCAGGACATATGGATGGATGCAAGGTATAAAAGAAAGAATGTTTCTTGTAATAGGGCCAAGGGAGACTCATAACAGATGTTTTGAAAGGGAAAACCTTAGTTGGTTTGTGATACCACGAAGGAGGATGTCAAAAGCACCAAATCTCAGGACTCATAACAAGCACGGCACAAATCACAGCATGACTACCCCTGGTGCCTGTCTGCAAGCAAGCAAGATAAGGATTAGAGGAAGAAATCAGCTTTAACTACTGCCAGAACAACTCCTGGTAAGAGATTTAGAAACAGCCAGCCATGTGGACTCAATCCCTGCTGGTTGCCAGCATGGGCAACCTATTTCTGGAGTCACCCTGGAGTAGGGAAAAGTCATCTTTACCAAGGAAGCACAAACCCACGCGCTGAAGGATTAGTCACCAAAACTGTAAGTCATTATCTGCCTTCTATACGCAGTACAGCTGCAAACCCACAAGGTGTGTGGGCTCATTAATTGGTATTTTGCTCTCAAAAGCAAAGAGGAAAGAGTCCAAAAGTCTCTTCTTTGCCAAATGCAGCCTGAGACATACCAACTAACAAAACTAAAGAGAAACGTGAGGAAAACAGAGAAGAATGAGAACACATTTTATATACAGCTATAACAGACAGAATTGAAGCCCCCAATATAGGATGGGTACCCAGGTAGCAGCAGCAGTGCTGGAACTAGGGCTGCTGAGCAAGGCAAACTCCTGTCTTGTAGGATGCCATGAGCCTTTAGGCTGGCGGTGGCAACACCACATGGCCTCAGAAGACAGCTCTGTGCCTGTTCTGCAACACAGGGGTCCAACAAGATATTTAAGCCCAGAATCAGCACCCCCAAAAACTCCAGCAGAACTGCTGCCACCAGCAGCAAACAAGCTGTGAAGCAAAGAGCAGCCTTAAGGTTTTGCCAGTTCAGACTTCCAGCTGTCTACAGTTCTGCTTTTCTACCTGTCTGGAAGTGGGCAAGGCTGGGATACAAGCTCCACGCTGAGGGCTCACTGTCTAAAAGCTGAGCCTGGAGGAAGTGTGTGCCGGAGCAAAGAATTCTTCCCAGTACTGTCCTACCACTAGGCTTCCATTCCAGATTAAGTTCTCTCCAATTTATTCTCCTTACTGTCGCTCCCCCATAACCCAACCTCTTTCAGTAGGTTGTAAGCTAGAAAATTTCAGGAGCATATCTGCAAAGTATTCTTTTTATTATTTCAAACAAAATGCAGTTTAATAGCAGTGACAGAAGGTTAAAAAAACTGGCAAACAAGCAGTGAAACAGGCTGGTTTCAGTGGCAAAAGTTACCTTAGCTACACTCTGCTTAACTCAGCACTGAAGAATTGGTACAGTTAAGACCAAGTGAGCTGGATTCATTTTTATTTTGTGAGCCAACGTAACTGTCTACGTTGCAATCAGTTACACTTCTGCAAACCCTACACAACAGGTATAGGAGCCCAGTTCAAAGATAACAGATGACAGAGGGCAAGTCTCAGCAACAGGCAAAGAAGGACAAGAGTCCAAATACTTCAGGTCGATCATGCTGACCTGGTAGTTAGAAACACATTTCTAATTGTTCTCTGAGCATCTCTGACACACAAATGGAACTGTAATATGCCAGCTAATATGAAAGTACAACCACTTCTTTCCCCAATCTGCCAGACAACCATAACTTCTCTCAAACTGTTTACATCATGTGCTTGACGTGTATGTTTTGACGCCTAGCAAGCCGTTTGCAATTGTACCTCACCCAGGTACAGAGACCACTCGGAGAGCAGCTTGCAGTGCAAGACATGGTGCCCATTAAAAAAGGGTCACCTGATTCTGCTTTCCAACTTTTGCAGGTTTTTTGACAGTTAAACATCACTCTATTTCCCTGATTTATTTGGATACTGCCTGCAAAAAGTTGCAAAGGAAATGGTGATTGAATTCTCTCTGTGGGAACCATGACCCTCTGCAGTTATTCCTCCACTGATGGAGGGAAGTCATCCATGAAAACGTCTGGATGCTGAGAATGTCTTATAAAGCTCACAAAGCAAGTGAAAGCAGCGTTAACTTACCAGCGTGGAGGTTTCTCTGCATACAACACCGAAGTGGGGTGGATATGAAGTTCATGGTCATCACGGATAGTCCTTGAAAGCAAGATACTATGTCAGACCACGCATCTATTTATTGCTTAACATTTGGCTCCTTTCATTCCCAGTAAGAATGTTTAATGAAAGGCAACAATGAAAGAGCAAATTAAAAACATTTGCATTTAATGAACAGGCTTTTGGATGAAACCCAGCTTAAGACTCAGTCAAAGGAAAAAATGATAATTTAACGTCCTAAAGTAGTTCTAGCTACATTAAATGGAAAAGTAGTGTTTCAGGCTTCTGTTCAGTGCCCTGGGAGCGCTACAACAGAGCACTGTACTCGCTTACATTAACACAAGCTAATTAGTATTAGTAACAGCTGCACACTATCAATAACTCTAATTATTTATATTTGCCAAAAACAACAGATAAACACTGAAGCAGTTCGAAGATACAAAATTTCAAATTTACTAAATCAACTGCTATGTGTTTCTTATTGCAAGTGACTAAAGAACCATCTGTTTGTTGATTATACTTAGATTTATCCAATCAAAGGAGCTTTTAAACTAAGCAACAGTTGTATTTAAGCCATATATATTTACCTGTAAGCTCCGGTAGAGTGGAATTTAGCTGCATTAGCAAAGAATCCAGAAACTATGCATCTCAAAACAGGATCTGGATCACCTAAAGAAAAGATTTTTTTAAATGTAAAATCAGTCAATGGAATGGCAAAAATCCTCAAAATATGACTTAATCATCTCAAACGACTTTTCACACTGCATCAGGCTTTGAGGGCAAAGGCTTGAAGGCAGAAAAACCCTGCCATCTCTTTTGACTTCAATTTCACAGCAAATGAAAATTACTATGTAAAAAACTACTGTTGCCAGTAGTTTCTCCGTGAAGATAGTTGCACAGTCCTTCGAGCGACCTTGTGTGACAGCTAAGCAATGAAGTCTGATTCTTCAGAGCAGACAGAGACAAGGGCTGAGAACTAGTCAGGGCATCCACGCACACACAGCGCCGCTGGAAATCAGATCCCAATGACTGTACATTATTTTGAACATACTAGAAAAATTGCTTTTTTGAAGAGCAAGTAGAGAGAATGGGGTGATATTTTGGTAAATCTGTCCATTAGGTATATAATCAGTGGTTATAATCTCTTGCTGGAAAACTTAACTAATGAGGACTGGAGTAAACGTTAATTGTAAAAATGGGCTAAAATGCTCTTCTGTCGTCATTTTTAGAAAAATAAACCTGGTTTTAATTAACACTATTTTTAGGCCAGGGAGAAAATACTTCAAAGGTTACAAAAAAAGCAGGAAGCAAACTGACAATTTGGAGCCTGTCTTCAATATGTATTGGACAACAAGTTAAAAAAAAATTTCACCTTCACTTGACTTCTTCGGCACTTTAAAGCGGACAAGAAGTTTTTTCAGCTGCTCTCTTACGACAGAAGCTCTAACGAGTCCTTTGTAGTTCAGAAAGTGCTCCTGACACCACTGAGAGCTCTTGCTGTGCTGTACAGTGAGAAGAGTAAGAAAAACTACAATGAGAAATCATCAGCAAAACAAAACACAATCTCTTTCAGATACCATTGTCTTGTTCTGTTTTTCTTCTCTCTCCTACAACTTATTTATTGTTGTTTTCCCTGAAAATTACCGATTTACATAGCTACTAACAAGGGTACACAGCGCCAATAACTACAAAACATGTTTCAAACAACTACCAAATAGTAGTAGAACAAATGCTATGGGGAATATTTTCAAACAGATGTGCTTCATCTCTTCATATGTGGTGAAAGAGAATAGCATCAGTCGTTCCATTCACACACACACAAACATCATATCATAACGAGTCTGTTTTCAATCTCAAAATGTAAACAACCTTTTCTGTACCCTGTTTTCACTGGCCTCGTTTATGCAAAGAACTATTTCTCCAGAAGCCAGCACTTATTCCAAGAGCATCTGCATTTGGCAGCTTCTAGGAGAATTACGAAGATACAAAATTTAAAGGGCAAAGTTTCAGTTGGTGCCTGACTGATTGCTTTGGCGCTGAGGAGAGGGCAGTCATATTTAAACACTTGTGTGGTTATCCTGCTTCAACTCAATGCTGTTGCAATTATATTACGACAGAAGTGCTTTCTATGAGCAAAATATACTTCTCCCAAATAGGTAAAGCACTTCAAAACTGTTAGGTAAAACCTCAGCTTACAGAGAAGTATTACGTTTAGTGATAAACTTCAGGGTAAATACGTAAGGTCAATGAAAAAGAGGGTATGATGATCAATGAAGTAATTTTTTAAAACAAGACCGCTAGATTTAGATGCAGTTTATAATCAGTAAAAGTCATATACATCTAAAGAAACAATGAGAGAATATGAACTTCATTTGGAATTTGGATACCTGTTTTACTTAGGCCCTTTCAAAAATCCCAGTTTCTCTGAAAATACAGAAGCCCGTAAGACTTCCATGCTGTACCCAAACCAAATTCCTTCTATTCCCTCTTCAGCAGAACTACAAAAGGTTTGTGACAAAACATGACCAGAATATCTTTCAAAGCAGAATTATCACTCAATAGACTTGGTAAGTCCTCAGCTTTGAGGATGCTACATCCGGAACTTACAGAATCAGAACTGAGGACCTCAAGTGTTTCCCATTCCTCCCAATCCACATACACTTCAACTGACTTACTTTGACAAAGGCTTCATAAACGTTAAGCATAGTGAGATGATCACCTTCTTCCACAGCAAACTTTCTGTGTTGCCTGGCCTGGAGAAGTAGAAATATTTTTTTTTATAGGCAGACTGGTTTTTGCAAAAATCATGTCCAACAAACTCAGTTCCCATCGTCTCCATATTTCCTCGTGATTATTAAAATTCTTATCATATAGGGTAGTTCCTCTCGGCAACAGCAATATTTTACTAGCCCACCTGTATTCAGGAGCACTTCTAAAACTGAAATTAGAAAAATGAACTGAAAATAAACCCCCCAAATCCAAGAGAGGGATGCATGAAAATTAGCCTTCTGTGACCTATTAAGAGTTTGATACATCGCAATATTTTCTTTTTTGTTCCTCTTGAAAGAGAGCGGTGTTTGGGGAGGTTTGTTATTTTTGGCAAACCCTTATGCTGACCAATACTGGTTTATAATCTTTCATGTTTCTGGTCCTCAAAAGGAGGCTTTTAACAGCAGTAGAGGACTCCAAGGTTCCCACTGTCACTCAGTTTCTTCTTTTACCTATTACCAATAGATGCAGTTCATGACCTTGCTTGATGTTCACACAAACCTGCAGTCTGTAATGGGTATCAATAAAATCCAGAAATGTGGAACTAACAAGAAGAAAATGAGACATGACTGAACTTACAGCCTGAGCTTTTTGATTTGGAGGGATCACAAAAATGTTTTGAATCTGCATCATGGCAGCAATTGTCAAAATCTCCTGGGAGCAGCCAAAATTTCCTGAGGAGTAAGCGGAGAAATTCAGTAAAGGAAATCCTCTTCCATTCAACTTACCCCCGTATAGAATAGAAAGGAAAAGAAGCAGAATATATTTTTGTAGTATATAAAACCAAAATTCCTAAACCCCTGAATTTTTTTAGTATAACAGTGAACGTTTGTAATGGAAAACTTAAGACAAATGTATCAGACTTATTAGTGTGCTGAATGTGTTAGACTTATTATTTATGAGAGAGATAATGAGTTTAATCAATTCTTTTCACTAACCACCATGCCAAGATGAAGCATAGTTTGTTTCAAGTTTAGTACTAGACTACAAGAGGCAGCATCCACTACTCATCATCAGACTATGAAGAAAATCTGATTTTTTTTTTCTCCTACCTGATTCCAGAAGCATCTTTGCAAACATAGGATTCAAAGGAAACTCTGCTATTCTCATTCCAAGAGGCTCTGTTAAACGGCAGTGCATATCCAAACCTGCAGCATATTAAATGTAGCTGTGATACAGGCAAAAGTAGCACAGAAAGTCTTCTTTAAGAATTTAATGTGTACTGAAGAGCAGAGTTACAAGCTAAAATATAGCAAATGCACCTAAGAGTTGCTGAATGTATATTAAAGTAAAATTAAAGGCACTCCTTGATATCCATTTACTTTCCCATGGGTCATAGATATTTTCTTTTCCCCAAACATAATTGAACACACAAGTTTCTTCAATTTGAGCAAGTTCCATTGCTGACAACAATTTAGAAAACCTGCAGTCAAAGTCAATGTGATGGCCAGAGTGCCTATTAGCTGTTAGACTTATACATCTGCTTATTAATTAGTTAGCAACATCTTTGTTCATGGGGATGGGAGGCAGGAGGACTCCTGATGAGAATAAAAAAGGGCATAATTATGGACCAGGCATAACTGTAGAAACAGGAAGCACTGCTGGAGGGGGTGGGGTAGGCTGTCATTTTTCTGAGCACATCTGCTCGGGTCACGAAGAAAAATAAATTAACTTTAATATAATCTAAACTAGAGATGTGGAGCTGATGAAGATACTCTGAAGTTTAGCGCGCTTCATACATCAACGATGAAACCGTCAGCCGTGTTCCAGCTGTAACCTTTTTACTGGGGATGGCACAGGAGGTGGGCATGACAGCTTGCTTTTCGATTCCCAGTGATCACCGAGCAACCCTGCACGTTCACAATTTCAGTTGTATGGCTTCCTCCTGTAAGTCTAACCCATGCAAACCACCGGGTCACATTCTAATCCAGAACACACTGCAGAAACTTCGGGCAAGGATTTAAATGGAAAAGCATTCCCTTTGCAAGAGGATGTAGGAAATAGAATTTAAAAGAAAAGAATACAGACACAGGAAACAATACGAAGAAAAGCGCTTGCTAAGAGAGGTGGCAAAGAGAAAAGAAAACCACAAGTAAGCCAAGTTGCATGAGGCATGGCAAGGAGGCAAAGCACAAGAGAAAAAATTGCACAAATTGGGACAAACAAGAGCCCAATAATAGAACTGTGGGGCGCTGTAGATTGCATCACTAACCACAGCAGAGTGGGCTGAGGAAGCACAACTGCGGCCCACACATTATATAAACATATTATTTGTCAAACTGTGTGGTGGCAAAAAACCACAGTTGTGCTTCAGCTACGTTTCACAGAGAAAAGCAAACCCACAAATCAAGTCAAGGAATGAGATCTCCTACAACTCATGTCAGCATATCTAAAACCACAGACATCGCTATCAGGTGTTTACTTTCCTTTATTATTTGATATGCTATCACCTCACTTACTATGACAATGTAGTAATTCACTCACCACACCCCTACACTGTTCAACAAAATAATAGGCATGTCATAAAATGTCACAGTATTTTCCTCAGAAACGGGTACAAAAGGCAGCTTACGCAAAACGATGAAGTAACATATTTAGACACAAAGCCACAGAAACTGCAAAAATTAAGGTATGATAGCTTTAATTTGAGCAGTGCAATCTGAGAAGTTTAAGTGCCAACACAATTAGTATATTGGAATACGCTGCCTTCCGTCTACAGAAATCTAACTGCATTCCTAAGTAGGAAAAAGGAGAAATTACCACCTTTTTAACTTTCTACAGGTGCTCTAAGCCAAAATCCTCTGGCTTCTGCTGAATCCTACAAATCTCAATGCAATTTTGCATAGATAGATACATAGCTCGTGAACACATGTCTTTGTAGCACTAAGCCTGAATATACACAAAAGGCCTGCGATGGATACTAGTTTGGAATAGGTAAAAGTTTCCTTGAAATAATCTTGGAAGCAACCACTGTATCCACACACACATATATATAATATATATAGGAAATTGGAGAACTTAGAACAAGGTACTGCAAAGATTTTTATTGAACGTGCTCAGGAGAGATTATTCAAGTACTGTGGCACTAAAAAGCTTCAAGTAACAACCACTAGTATGTGACGGGCTGAGGGATTAAAACACTCAATTGTAAATTTAGGTAGAGTGGCTGTTTCTGACAAGCGACAAACTTACAAACCAACCTTCAACAAAACCTTGGATCAGAAATAAAGCTAAAAATAAAGCCACTTTTAACCTGCTTATTTACCTCCTAAATTATGCTTAAAAACAATAAACTCCAACTGACAACTCAGACTTTCAAAGGGGCATCAAAGGAGAAGGCTGAGAAAAGACAGTCCTGATGTAATCAGTTTGCATCCCTGTAAAAATAACCAGTCTAAAAACAGCGATGTGTTTATTCAACAGAACTATCTCAACCTTAAGAGCGCCTGCTCTGCGCAAGTTTCTCTGTTGGCAGCGCGCTGGCACAATAGGGTCCTGACCCTAAACTGCACATTTGCATGCTATTAGAATTCAGATGATGAAATACGTGTTCATACTTGCATAAGGGACGTTTAATCCCTACTGCACCTGCCAACGCTTGGGCAGCTTCACTTCTACAACTTATATAAAATCTCCACAATAAACCACCTAAAACCTTAAAATTCAGCAAAGACTGAAAAGCAAATCCGTTTATCATGCACACACGTTGCTTTCCAGCCTAAACATCAGCACTTCTCTGCTTTGCCACAAACGCTGGGCAGCCCAGAGAGCGACAGCTCTGTACTTCTCTGTGAAGCCACCCTGAGCACAACACTTTTGCCAAGACATCGAACAGCTCATCAGTGAGTTTATTGACCTTCCCTCTCCGTTTCCCTAAGGTGGTTTTGGCTGTGAGTTCATCCTTGCAACACTCTTCTGAGCTGCTGTGAAGGTCCTTGTTCCAAGCTGGAAATAGTTGCCAAGAACCAAATGCCTGAAGTGAAACCCTCCTTTGCAAGATGGCACTGAATCAGCAGAGAGCAAAATCATGGCCAGGAGGAGAGTTACAGCTCCAAGAGAATAACAAGCGCGCCACAATTACAACACAGCATTTGTCAGTGATGTAAAAACAGCCACAAACCTCTGGAAGCTTCCAGAGCTCACACAATCTCCTTTACACTACCCTTTTCCTCATGTTTACGTTACGGAGCAAATATTGTTGACTTTGAATTAACTACAAACACTGAGTTAAAGTCAAACAGAGCTTTGTTTTGATTACTTGTTCCTGCGTCAAGTTTCTGTTTTGTTTAAGTTTGTTGCATTCAAAAAGATTAAACAGCTGTCAAAAAACCCCAACAATATAACAGTGCTTATAAACAAAATTAGACAGCATAGAGTCCACTCACCACAATAAAAAGGGATTGAAAACTGTGTATAAAAATACTACTAAAGCGTGATGTGAGCGTTACAGGTATCCAAGAGCAGCACAACGAATAAAAGCAAAATGAACACATTTAGAATCACAGAATAACCTCAAGTGGGAAGGCAGCCATAAGGATCATCAAGTTCAACTCCCTGCTCCTCACGGAACTACCTAAAACTAAGCCATCTGACTAACAGCGCTGTTCAGACTCCACAGAATCTGAAATCAAGCTGTGATTAGTAACTCAGAACATAATAATAAAAAATCTATTAGGTAGCTAAAGAGTAGAAAGTACTTTGATTTATGCTCTCAGGGTCTGTTAGACTAGCTTTTTCTTCTTTCCATTACAAGTTTGTTTGTATCTGTTCATTTGTCCATAACCAGAAAGTTCAATATTAAAACTAGAGCAAACTCTCTGAGGGCTGCATGCAAATGAGCTCCTGTGCATGGAAAAGCATGAAAAGCTGCACACTGAAAACCAGACACTGAACATGAGAAACGCGGCTCCGATTCAGCCAGGAGGAAGCGTGCTGCCTTCAGGAACGATCAGGGGTTTTTTAGTCGTTGCATCATGTATCCACAGCTCATAAAATCAGAAGGGTTTGAGTTGCTGCAGGTTTAGACGTTGGCTCGGCTGCAGGACCACCACCACTGACACCACGAGCAGACACTACCTGAGGTGCAGCCTGTGAGCAATAAGCCACACGATGTTCAGAGCAGAGACACAGACTAGAACTATCTTTTAAAACGATAACTAGATTAACAAAATCATTTCAATGAGAAGGTGTGGCCAGCAGGTCAAGGGAGGTGATTCAGCCCCTCTACTCCACTCTCGTGAGACCCCACCTGGAGTAGTGCATCCAGATCTGGAGTCCCCAACATAAGAAGGACATGGACCTGCTGGAGCGTGTCCAGAGGAGAGGCACGAGGATGGTCCGAGGGCTGGAGCACCTCTCCTATGAGGACAGGCTGAAAGAGTTGGGGCTGTTCAGCCTGGAGAAGAGAAGGCTCCGGGGAGATCTTATTGCAGCCTTCCAGTACCTAAAGGGGGCTACAGGAGAGCAGGGGAAGGACGTTTTACTAGGGCATGCAGTGATAGGACGAGGGGGAATGGCTTTAAACTGGAAGAGGGCAGGTTTAGATTAAACATGAGGAAGAAATTTTTTGCTTTGAGGGTGGTGAGGCACTGGAACAGGTTGCCCAGAGAGGTTGTTGAGGCCCCGTCCCTGGAGGTGTTTAAGGCCAGGCTGGATGTGGCCTTGGGCAACCTGGTCTAGTGGGAGGTGTCCCTGCCTATCGCAGGGGGGTTGGAACTCGATCTGCAAGGTCCCTTCCAACCTAAAACATTCTATGATTCTGTAAGGTCTGAAAACTAACACGTGACACTTGCTTTGCGTAGCCGTTGGGAAGCGTGCTCTCCATCAGCCTCCAGTGACTGGCCTCTCCCAAATTCAAGCATCAGATTTTACTTACAATGTTTAGACAGTGTTCTTGCACACACATCAAGATCAGATTAATGAATGTAACACGCTCACAGAAAAATTTAAAATAGACTATGCTTTATAAAGTCGGACCAGGGAATAAACAAAGTAGCAGTCACATTAAGCTTGCTAAATTCTAGGTTACTACAATCAGTCCGATCTCGAAAGAGATGTCAAAACTTTACTTTCAACTTTTTTTGTTTATACTTGCAAGTGCTACATGTTTCCATCACTGGCACAGTAACACAAAAGATCATCACGCTAAGAGATTGAGTATCTAACAATTTATCTAACTGGATGCAAGTAAACTTAGTGTCTAACTCATGTACTGGTCTAATTAGTGTCCAAACTCCGTTTGTATCTTCATACCACTCTGTAAGGACTGAAGAAACACAAACAGAGGATCTGCCTGAGAGAATCAAGCCAACACCCTCATCAGCTCAGAGCTCTGTTCCTAGCAAGGACAAATAGCTAGTTCCTCCCTTGAAGGTGTAAAAAAATGCACAGAAGATAGCAGCAAAATATGCGTTTGCCCAGTCTAAACAGTTAAATTCTAGTTTATGCTCTATGCAGTAGGTTTCTAGTCCCTCCCAGGAAGTTATTGCTGCCTTTTGCTTGCTTACCTGTCTGAAATAACCAGAGGAAAAGAAAGTAAATTCAGAGGAGACTGAAGTACATATTAAAAACACACCAACAAAAAGCTTCCACCAGTCAAGATGGCGTTTTCTCTTTCTCAAAGCACAGTTCTCAAATGGAAGTTTAATTAATGTCCATCCAATCACCAAATCCAAATTAACGATTTTTTTCATAACTCCTGTAACATAGCTATAAATAAACCAAAGCATAACATCCTCACCTCCTAAAGCGTACAGCAATTCTAAAGCTTGCACCATCGACTGCGCAGGAGGTGGCTGTAAAGAAAAAAAAAGTGTATTGTTTAAAGTTGTCATCGTAGAATACATGAGTTTTCGCAAAAATTCTTAGATCTTCCTCTTTTGCAAAATCCTTAAGTTCTTACTACCTACCTTTCTACTTATGCAAAATGAAGAAAGAGCTCTCTGACTCTTCCTATCACCCTTCTGCTGACCACCACTGCCACGAGTCAAAACCACCTCAACAGGCTCAGCATCATCACTACGGTGCTCTCAAGATCCGAGCTAGAAAAGGCATACTTGCTTTGTCCAACAGCAATGCCAGCAGTGATCAGAACAATTACTTAACTTTCTCCTCTAGCCCTGCCATATTGGTTTTTCACATCAATACGAAAGCAGCTAGAAACTTCGCAGAAAACAAATCTAAGAATTGCTGCTGCTCTTTTCAACAAGAGACACAAGCATAGGTTTAGTTCTGTACATGTAATTTTTTCCCCCTTTTTCTTCATAAATTCAGTGCAAAGGGACTACGGTTACAGTTTTGCAGAATCTCCCAGTTTGTCTTTCTAGGCCTTTCTTGACTTCTCAAACTTCTAACAGCAAACTCTGGAATACAAACAGTCGTTGTTTCTAAGCTGTCACACAAATGACTCGTGCTAGTTGATTCCCAAAAACATACTTTGCTGCCCGATAGTGGGCAATGAGGTATGCTTTCCTAATTAACAGGGTAATGGTTACTGGTTAATGGTTCTGTGGGTTATCAACAAGTCACCTACCGATCGCTCTTCACACTAAAGAAAGATGACAGACTTCACAGCCTAGGACTCACCGAAAGAAAGGGGAACCTGAGCACATTGTCGATTCCCAAAGCCTTCAGCTGCAGGATGACAGGAGCAAGGTTACTGCGCTGCATCTCAGGAACAGTGGACTTGGGCAGCTTCTCAAAGTCCTCCTCTGTTGTGGGAGAAAACAAAGCAATTTGGGACTGAGTTTCAACTCCCACTTTGTGCAGTCAATATGACATAATCGTACCCATTTCAAGTTAAAATTATCGAGTACAAATACTTAACCAGTCTTAAAAGAACTCTAACTCAAAGATGATCTTTCCCTAATTACTGTATTTTAAGATACTTTAAATAGAAAATTCAATGGTTTTGGCTACACTGCTGATTCTGTAGTTGATCCATCCACATTTCAATTTGAAGTGTTGTTAAGTTCTTCACAGAAATCTGGAAATGTTTTATGTGTCTTCTGTTTAACATTTTTATCAGAAAATAAAAGGCAAAGCGTAACGCTACAAAAAAGCTTTTTTTTTTTTAAGGGACACAGAAAAGTTCAAAACTAGCATTCCTTCAGTATAATAGCACTATTTTTAGTAACTACTCAAACAAAAGGAAGTTTCAAAAGCGGATTTAAAAGAAAGACTAAGGATTGAAAAACAATTTGTTTAACAATGGCTTTTTAAAAGGACGTTCACTACAAAGTTTAAGTCTGGAAAAATACTTCATATAACATCAAAATCCCTGCACCTTCCATTAACCAACTCTTCTGCAGCCAAGAAAAAGGCATGCTCATCCCTATGCCACTCTAAAACTTCAAATCAAGATAAGAAATACATTATTTTCCCCTGAATTATTTTCATTTCTAGACAGAACCCTCTTGCATCTCCGGTCTATCTCAGACCTTCCTTAAGACAAAGGCAGTGTATGTTTTCTCTACTTTTGTCCACTCAGTGCGCTTTCTTCTCCCCCCCCCCCCCCCATCCTTTAAAATGTTTCTTAAAGCACTCATTAGGCCAGCTCTCGAGCACACATAACTTCAGTGTAGTCATGGTTTCTCCAATAAAAGGCTTTAAAAGCTATGTAAGCTTGGTATATTATGCAGCAGCCATTCTCTCCTGATTCTTCTTGGACACACAAATTTAGAGCATAAATCATGTCTTTGTTTAATGTGGCAACCGCTGGCAAGCACACACACATTTTTAAAAGAATGTGCTTGCTCTCTCTAAGTCTCAAAGCTCCAGTAAAACCAGAGGGAACCCGAGGCACATAAGCAATGGCAGTGCTGAACTGCAATGCCTTTTCTCATTAAACAGCCGAGAACAGGCAGTGGGATCGCAGAGTTCTGAACGCTGCTATGTGGCCAACAGCTTTATTTGTAACAGTAATTTTTGTACAGCGCCAGGGTCACCGATTCAAGAGAAGCATTTGGGGTTGGCACTTAGTCCTATGAAAAAGGGGACACAAAGAAGTTTTCTCTCAGTTATCTAAAGAGTCCAGAGTCCTTTGTTAGATACACAGCCTAAAGAAGGCTAGTCACAGAAGACAGCATCATAGGTTAGTAGTATAAATTGACACAACTGCTCAGAAACAGACTGTCAGGAGTTCCTGTTCAACATATTCATCAACGACCTGGATGAAGGGATGGAGTGTACCATCGGCAAGTTTGCTGATGACACCAAACTGGGAGGGGTGGCTGACACCCCAGAAGGCCATGCCACCATTCAGTGTGACCTGGACAGGCTGGAGAGTTGGGCAGGGAAAAACCTTATGAAATTCAACAAAAGCAAGTGCAGGGTCCTGCACCTGGGGAGGAATAACCCCCTGCACCAGTACAGGTTAGTGGCTGACCTGCTGGAAAGCAGCTCTGCAGAGGGACCTGGGAGTCCTGGTGGCCAACAGGATGCCTATGAGCCAGCAACATGTCCTTGTGGCCAAGAAGGCCAATGGCATCCTGGGGGGCATCAAGAAGAGTGTGGTCAGCAGGTGGAGGGAGGTCATCCTCCCCCTCTACTCTGCCCTGGTGAGACCACAACTTGAGTAGTGTCCAGTGCTGGGCTCCCCAGTTTAAGAAAGACAGGGGACTGCTGGAGAGGGTGCAGTGAAGGGCCACAAAGATGATGAGGGGGCTGGAACATCTTTCTTATGAGGAAAGGCTGAGGGAGTTGAGTCTTTTTAGTCTGGAGAAGAGAAGGCTGAGGGGGGATCTCATCAATGTCTACAAATACTTAAAGGGAGGGTGCCAGGAGGAGGAGGCCAGTCTTTTTCCAGTGGTACCCAGTGACAGGGCAAGGGGTAATGGGTACAAACTCAAATAGAGGAAGCTCCCTCAACATGAGGAGGAACTTCTTTCCTTTGAGGGTGGCAGAGCACTGGCACAGGCTGCCCAGAGAGGTGGTGGAGTCTCTGACTCTGGAGACATTCCCAACCTGCCTGGACGCCATCCTGTGCCACCTGCTCCGGGTGACCCTGCTCTGGCAGGGCGGTTGGACCAGACGATCTCTAGAGCTCCCTTCCAACCCTTAACATTCTGTGAAAAGATAAACTTCTTATCAGACTGGCCAGAGCTGCATTAACATTACAGGTTTGCAATTGCTGAGAATCTCGTAGCACCTACCCTGCAGTTTGTGTTTCTGTTTCATAAAAGTGTCCAATGCTTAGCACATATGAACAACGCATTTCTAAATAAGCCAGAGGAATAATGAAGGGAAATTTCTATCTCTCACTAAGAGATAAATATACAGTTTTGTTCTTCTTTAGCTAATACTAAAAGCACTGTAAAACAAAACGCAAGTCGCACCAGCAAGTTCACCTACCCTTCTCAGCAAATTACTAACCTGTATAAAGTCTGTAACATTTTCCGGAGCGGTTGCGTCCCGCACGGCCTGCTCTCTGATTAGCTGAAGCTTTAGATACTGGTACCACCACAAGGCATTCGATGGCTGTTTTGGGGTTATAGGCCCGAAGCTTCACAAAACCGCAGTCAATTACAAATGTAATGCCGTGAATGGTGATGGAGGTCTCAGCAATGTTGGTGGCCACTATCACCTACAGGTACAGACACAAAGAGAATACTGTGAACTCAAATAAACCATATCAAGCCCCAGCATCGCTGCACCAGGACTCCAACACAAGCCACCTGAAAGATGTCAGATACGACAGTTCCAGTAAACACACTCTAGAGTACAAAAGGATACAGTACCTGCAGCAGAAAGAGCTTGTCAGCTTGAAATAAGCCCAGTTTTTACAGTTTCACAGGCACTTTCTTCTTCAAATTTATTCTCTCTTCATAAAAGTAGAACTCGGCAGTGTTTGCAGAGAAAAACATTACCTGACTGTAAATCAAATGTTCTCATGTAGTGAACTAAAAATATTTTCTTTCTGCTTCTCAGTTATATTGAGCTGTTACTTGTAACACTGGAATGAGCCAGGGGATAGCAGAGGAACAGAGTTGATTAAGCATTCCATGTTCAGTTTTCCTGAAGAAATATACTTACATATGTATATGCATATCCTAAAATATTAAAAAATAATTGTTTCCAGATGTCAGAGGGAAATTTAATCTTTATTTCACCTGAAATTTAAAAAAACCCTAAATCTTGGAAGTTAATTGACTAATGTCATATTCTGGAGAGAAAAGCGGTATTTATATTCAACGTTCTCCAACGCCAGATGAACAATTCTACTTGTTAGACTCCACAATGAATGAGAATCATAACAAGTCACACCTGTTTAATTCTGTCAGTTTGTCTCAGCCCCAACACAGACTCTGCCTAAGCAGAAAGCACTAATCATGACCAATTATATAGTTCTGTGACATTAAATATCCAAACAAGACTTGCAGAAGTCAAAACAAAGGGTTTTTGTACTAAAACCAAGCAAGCTTTTGAGTCTTTTCTTAGGTGAAAATACAGCTCTCTGTCACTCATTTTTCTGTTACGGGTGGAAAACAGCCATAGACACTTAGACCACAGAAAGAGATAAAACCAGGCAAAAGTCAAGGACTCCAGAGTGCAAGAAGCTGCAACTGGACACAGACAAATACAAGGCTGTAGGAAGACTCTCAAAAATTGAGAAGTTGATGAGGCAGACAGGGGAGTTAGAACCGACATGTCTAGGACTAATCAAAGGTGGAAAGGGAAGCCAGAGAACATGTTCTTAGTTCACGGCCTGAAGACTGACAGGCAGTGTTAGGAGATGCAGAAAGTCTCCCTCGGTAGGTGTTTGCAGTACTCCCATGATGTGAACCTGATACACACAATCTGTGTAACGCAGACGCCCTTCTGGGTGGTAGAAATTGAGACACACGCAGCAGCCTTACCTTCCTGACACTGTGAGAAACTCTCTCAAACACTTTCATCTGCTCAGGAGAAGGCAGCCCCGCATACATGGGGAGAACACGGAGGTGTTTTTTCATTCCAGTGCGAGAAAGGGCCCGAGCCTGTTCTATGAGCATGGAAACAACGGTCTCCACTTCCTCCTAGAGCCAGAGCAAGACAGGTGACAGAATGAGAGGGGTTTCACTTTAATATCACACAGCTCTCACCTATATATAAAAAAATGCAGCAAAATAATCACAACATAATTTTGATTGTTCAAAATCCCCAATCTTTTGACCAGCTCCCTCAATTTTGTAATATTCTTAGGTAATATTGTAATATTCCTGTTCATAATAAACACATATGTAAATATTCATGTTAATTGTTTTTAGAGACAATGTCACAGATACATGAGAAAAATCCCACGGCAAGGACTGAACAAAGTTCAGGAGGGCATATTTTCCTACTTATCTCAACTTGTGAGAGCAAAATGGGAGGCCAATCTGTTTTGACTGTGTAGAATGCTGTGGGTCTTGATCAGGAGTGACACAGCAACAGTATAAACAAAAGTTGAGCAATAAGTGTTAAATCTCAGAGATCAACTGTGGCATCTCACTCTTAAAAAAACCACAGACAACAAAATGTACAGATGTCGCCTTGTCAGGCACCCAATTCACTCTTTCAAAGTCCAATCAATAACAGGGATGAAGAATTTATTTTGAAAATATGCAATATGTTATAGAAGCTCTTCAAGGTAGCTCCTCACTGGAAAAATTATAAGCTACCTCCCATTTACTCTTCTTGGCTGCGAAGTGAGCTGACAGGCATAAATAGAGCAGAAGAGACTAGTAAATTTTTATCTCTCAGCAATTTGTTTTTCTGTCAAAGACTTCAGATGTTAAGCTTAACAAACGTAAATTCCATTTGCCTTAACTATTAATGATGACTCACTGTCAACTTTGTAGGTGCAACTAGCACCAAAAAAACCACATACTGTTCCACTTATTAACAAGGATGAAAGCATACAGCATTAAATGAGAAAAACTATCATCCATCACTAGCTTCGATAAATCCAGACCATAATTACATCTTCCAAAGTCTTGGACTGGCCTAATTCTGCTCCCATCAATGCAGAAATATTTGTCATCTTTATCGAGATTAAAGTAAGCACAGCTAAGGAAAGCAGGAGACAGGGAGCTTCACAAAGCCTACAACACAGCACTGAAAAGCAAAAAAAAAAAAGAAATGCTTATGTCTATACCTGGCCAGTTAAAAATGCCAGTATATCACCATCATGCTCCATCTGGTGAATTTTCATTACAGTTTCCACTGTTGATTTTATATAGTCTGGAACAGGACTATGGGGAGAGAAAATAGCAGAGACATTAGCAGAAAAACAGATACTTCCATAAGGAATAAACAGAGAGCTAGCTTTTGGACACTGTATATCAGCCATACCACATTTAGTTCATGATACATTCTTGGGAATCGGTCTTTAGCAATTAATTTGTTTCCTTTACATTACAATAAGCTTAAAAACATGTCTGCCACTATAAGCAATATCCAAATGTTTCCCAAATTGAATGCTACTCCTCCTTACCATTAGTCTGGGAATTTCTGAGCTCCAACCTAGACAAAAACTATACCCCAGCTGCACACCCTCCTAATCACCACTGACGAGACCAAACAGGAACACACCTCTGTATGTAAAAGATGTCCACTGGAAATGTTCTCCCCTCAACAGTAAGGATCACACTGGTATCTTTGCTGGGGTCGCCGGTATCGTTTTGATTAAAGAAATCCCTGAATTTCTATATTAAAATAAAAAACAAACACTTTCATACTTCAAAGAATCGAAGCAGAAACCTAAAGACACGAAGAAGTTACATTACTACTACTTCATACATCTGACAGATCCGATTTAAAAATTTTAAAGTTTGATTTTGTTGCCTTCCAGTCTGTTTGGGGCTCAGGCATTTAGCACAAATATACTGTCTTGCGTGCTTATTACTTTGAGAAGCAAAGATTGAAAAGAGGTAATAAAATTAGATTAGCTAATGCAGTTGGAAAAAGCAGATCTATGAACTTTTAATTAGATCTATAACAATGACAAAGTCAAAGCTAAAAAGAACTTAGAAATGACTGGTCCTAAAATTTTTTGGGTAGGACTTGCATACTCTCATTCATTTTTGGATAAGCAGATTTTACAGCTCTTACTAAACACCAAAACCTCACTGTGTCAAAGCAGAGTTAGGCTGGTTTATGTAAGTTTTTGATCTATGCATTGCAAGATACCTTCATAAATTTAGATTTATTGCCATGAAGTATTTTAAATACATAACAGCAAAAGAATGAACATTAAGGACCCAAATAATCCATCTCAACTTTTATGGCCATTATAGAGATACCATAAACTTTCTGTATTTAAACAAATATTTATATAGTTATATTAATCATTTTGCTCCTATTAACTTATTTTTATATTAACTGTAAACTATCTGAAACATCTCATTTCTGGCAGTTAAAATTTTGCAAAGGCAAAGTATTGCAATGTTATCTAATATAATGCACAGAATACAGCATAGCGGAAGTACTACCAAAGCTCCGCATACTATCAAGATTTATGGCATATATTTGCCACTAAAAGAAATCTCAGCACACCTATATCTTCAGTGGGACACCATCAGGACATAGGGGAGTCAGGAAAAGCACTGAGAAAAGCAGGGAACATGATAAAGGAGATGGAGTCGCTGCCTTATGAGGAGACTGAATAGGCTGGGGTTCTGCTGGGGAGGCAGAAGGTTGAGAAGACACACAGCCGAAGTTTACAGAATCAAAAGGTGACAGATAAAGTAAATGTAAAATGGTTTGGTTTTTTTAAAAAACAAACAATCCCACACTACTAGAAGCAGGAGGTCCTTGATGAAACCACCAGGTTTAAAAGAAATTGAATTAAATACTTCATTATATAGCAGGTGGCAAACTTCTGAACATTGCTCTCACGTGATATCCTGGAGACTTACAGCTTCATCAAGCAGATTCAAAGACAAATTAACAAACAGCAGGTCCATAAACACCTACCTGAAGGAAACAGCGGGAATGTACTGTCTAATATCTCTATTACAACCACGGCAGATGCTGAAGCAGCTCGAAGCGAACAGACCCACAGCAGGTGGACGGGTTCATATGCTCTCCCTAAACAGCATCTCCTATTGCTGCTGCTACAGACAGAACACTGGGCTAGATGAAACACTCCTCTGACCTAGGACAGAGTTTCTCCTGTCCCTCCTCAAAATTAATGACGTTTTGAGTAAGTTACATGAGTTTCCACAGGCCACAAGTCAACCAGGGAACTAGTAAGATCTCACTGAAATGAAATCTACTCATTTATCACTTATTTTTACTGGTCTGTGGTTGTCTTAAACTATTGCTACCAGCAAAACACAGCTAAACCAATGTCCCTTACTAGACTAGATTAAGTCAAGAGAACATCTTTTTATACAATACCAATAAAAGGAAAAAAAGGTATAAATAAATGCAAAGCAGATTCGTATTTAAATTCACTTCCAAAAAAGTTTGCTAACGCAAAATGAAAACCAAACACAGCAACCCAACTACAGCACTTGTTTTTCTTGCACTCTTTCTTCTCTTCTTCATCACTCCAGCAGCTTCACAAGAAGCAAGCGGCAGAGAGGATAAGCTGTATATAAATAAAAGTGGAGTTGCCACTAAGGTCACTTCATTTCAGACCAAATCGGTGAGCTATTACCTCCGCATCCAAGGTGGCCGAAGCCACAATCAGCCGAAGATCCCCTCGCTTCTTTTGAACCTAGGAAAGAGACCAAGAACATACAGAGTAAAACCTATTTTCTGAGACAGAAGGGTAGAACCAAGTCTTAGAGCACCCAGATTACCAGTAACTTCGCTTTAAAAATACTTTGATAGTACAAGACAGCGGATGAACTGAAGCATCCATGTCACCCCTAACAACCTGATGACTGTTCAGAGTTTTCTCTATTCAATTTAATGGCATTCAGTCTGTAATCATTATAGCTTACTCTTAATTTCTGGTGGGACTCAGAGCTTTTGTAGGCTGAAAGTCAACAACAACAACCCCCATCAGATCACTCCATGTGATCATCATCAGCAAAATGAAGACTACCTTTTTGCTACTACCATCTAAGGAGACATTTCGGCACTGGGGGGAGGAAATAGAGGATCCTGAGTGTCAGATATCTAAAGTAAAAAGTTGGGTATGTACAATACACTGCAGGATAAATGAGGAACTAGAAATCACCCTCTCTCAAATGGGTTCATTAATTGGTCATCAGCATCAGAAGTTTAACAAAAAGCATGAAAAAGAAAACAGCTACAGAGAACATTAAAAAAAGCACCACCTTTTTCAGTAAGCCAATGGCAATATCTGTATAAAGAGTCCTTTCATGGGCTTCATCCAGCATCAGGACACTGTGAATAAAGCAGAAAAATAAGATTTCAGAAATGGTTTGACTGACACTAGAATCAGTGTCTTCCTGTCTTCTAGAAATATCATTGTTTTAAATCTGCTGCTGGACTATTACCATTTATCTCCACTTAGAAAACTGTGGAAGTTAGAAAAAATGCAGTGATGAAGTAGATCACCAAATGTAGATAACTCCACGTGGTACATAGATAGCTTTAGGAAACAGGTGGAAGAAAAAAGGTCTATCTTTACTATACTGCATAGGTTTTCTGGATACCAGAATGGCCTGTGTTTGTTGTTGACTTTTTTTTCTTTTCCTTTGATTAGCATGAGAAAGAAAAAGTAAATTTAAAACTAGTAAATGAAATGATTCAGACTCAATGAGGCCTATTTAGCTTTTGTCCGAATACCACAGCACCAAATCCTGCTGGCTTTGGTGTTGCAATGATCAGTTGATTTTCTAACAGTCTTTACAACATAAAGAAGTCAATCTCCTAAAATAATCTTTTGGTATTTAATTTGTAATAACCACACTTTGGTCTATAAAATTGCAGTTGTTTAACAAATTACACTTCAGCAAGCATTCATTCCCTGTTTCCTTACCTGTATCTTGTTAATAAAGGATCAGCCATCATCTCCCTCACCAGCATACCATCAGTTAGAAACTAGACGTGAAAGCAAAGAAAAATGTAAAAAGCCTTCTATCAGGTAGTTTTGATTGCGGTGTTTTAAATATTATTTTCTAGGCTTTTTGCCTGAATTTTTCCTTGCCTTTAATTTTCTAATGATCTATTGAATTGATCAATTTTCAGCTATGGAAGCCTAATATGTATTTCTAAGTGCTAACCCAGAGATAAGCAGAGTGATTGCTTTCTAATCAGTATTGATTTTTTTTTTTAAATTAGTTTTTTTAATCTTGAAAAAAAAAAGTAACAGATTGGCAGCACTGGAACATGGCAATAGAAGTTTCTTTGTTCTTGTCTGTAACATGGCTAAATCTGCTCACCGGTAACATCCTGTCTGTCAATCCAGTCTTGACCCTCTCAAAGGGGGCTACTTAATATCTATCACACACTTCAGATCAGAACATAAACCTTAATATTTCAACAAAATGCAAAATTTTAATTTATTACTTTCTTCCTACTAGCCAGTGGAAACCCACCAAAGAGCAATTTGACCTGGGACTCCAACAGTGGCCCTGAACCGGGCAATAACTGTTGTGCAAGGTAAAAACTTGCAAATTTCCAACCCCAAATGATTAATCATCACACTCAAAACCCAGATTATTTCAGCTGCATTTAATGAACAAACAACTCAATTTCTTTCACTTTAAAAGTGCTACTAGCCTCAGAAAAAAAAAATAAATCAAAAAGTAAATTGTCTCATTCATCATCATTGCTATTCCAGCATAACTAAAGCACTCTCTTGTCTGTACACAACACAAGCAACATTAATATTGCTCACATCACTAAAGAACAGCTGCAAAGCTTGCTATTTAATCCACACCAATTATTCCTCCCAGTTAGCCTACTCATCTTGTGTTTTATCTGCACTTTCAATCACAAACTATTTTTAGGCTGGTGAGGATACTTCAGCTGTGATTCACTGCAGCCTTTCTCCGTGACTTTGAGCAACGTATCAGGTCACACTAGCACTGTACTAATATCTGGCCATAACCACCTTGAAAATCTCACTTAGTTTTAAAATGGTGGCTGCCAGAGCAGCAGAATAGAACACATACTCATTTTATTAATGTTTGGAGAGCCACAGCCATTTCAAGCACACTTTTGGGGTACCCACCTGAAAAACTGAAACGCTATCTATTCTCTTTACTCTCATTAATTTTGCAAAAGTACTGGAAGAGTTTCAGCTAACCCTTTCAGAGTAACCACACGCTGTTCACGTTTCACCTTAATTCTGGTAGCCTGTGGATCCGTGCAATCATCAAACCGAATACAATATCCAACTTCATGACCCAGCACTGCACCTCTTTCATCAGCAACGCGGCCTGCAACCTGAGAAAAGAGACTCTTATAAACAAGAGACAGCTCACAGCACACTGCGTCGTCGTGTCATTATTTTGTCCACAGAGAACTGGCATCAAAACAGGAAGAGATCTAGCGCTCCCAAAGAATTAATTTTTTCTTGTTTCAAACACAAAATTCTGTTCAACGTAACAGTGCACACTGAACATATAAGCCGTACATACTTTTAAAGTGTTTTAGTGTTACTTAATAAATCTGTTTCACACTGCTTCTACTCCGGAATGCTACCGAGGTACCTTTCTGTGGTAAGTGCTCCTAACAGACCTATAAAGGCAGGCACTCAACCACTCACAACACTGGGGAAGGGCCACCTACCAGCAATTTAAGAACACACCTGGCGTGCAAAAAGGGAAAGAGTAGAGCTGGCATGCAGAAAAGAGTTATCAGTTAAGCTGATCTGCCCCTGAACTTACTCAGGCTTTTTTTTTTTTTTAAAATATGTACTTTTCATAATACAGATTCCTCTATGCAGAAAACAGTCAGGGAACTGACAGATTTAATTAAAGAAGCAACAATTTTTGGAACGGGACTACCCTGGACCGGTTTTAAGCCAACAGCCCCTTTAGCTAAACGTCTTGAGTTTTTCAGACATATTCTACAGAATATTAGGTGTTATCAGGCCACGGTTTCAGCAAGCCACAAAGATATTTAATAGCTAAAGACACAATAAAATTCTGCAGTATATACATTAGTCCCAGTAGAATTTCAAGAGCGAGCTACTTTCAGTCATTTGAGTGACCATACCAACAGCCAGTGAATTCATGATTTCACTTGGAATCTTGTCACTCCATCACTTTCATCCCAAGCACTCAGGGTGATTGTCAGTCTGGGTAGTGCAAGCAGAAGTTCAGGAATTTCTAAACCATGCCTTATGCCTCGGCAACTACCTATCTTTACTTCTGACAACCCCCCATACTCCAGATGGGAAAGCAGATTAGCACACCAATTAAAATAAAAGATCACTTCCAGTTCAAGGCAAAGCAATAAATCATCAACTATCTCTCTTATCTCCCTGCAACAGCCATACAGTCCGGGCAGTTTGCAACAACATTCTCAAAGAAAAATCCTACTGTGTCTATATACTAAGCTCTAATTAAGTAATCTTTTTATTTTAGGCTTAAAAATAACGTGTTAAGATAGGAAAGAGAAAAAATTAGTTTGTCATGAGAAATCATTGCAGTACACACAACATCTCCCGCAGAACCGTGCACTGTCAGCTGGATGTCCTATGAAGGAGAAAAGGGAGGACACTGCAGGCAGACTGCCCAAAGTACAGGACGCAGATCGCTGCTAGAAATGGTTTCCTTAACCACGCTGGATCTGGTCAAAGAATACTGGATGAGATGAAACAGGAAGGGGTACAGCTGTTCGGTCTACTAGCTTTTTACCAGAGGCATAAGCTGATTTGTTGCAGGTGCAGTTTAACTCATTATAAAGAACAGGCAAAACGAGGGTTACAAAATGGCACCTCAGTCTTCTGTACAAAAAGAATGCTGCAGCAGAAACGTCAGCCCACCAAGTCAGTGTTTGGCAGCAGTTATGAAGACAAGGAGCACTGGATGTTTTTCCACGTAGGCTGTTACCAGAGAGTACAAATTGTTGCCCTCAGCATCCCTTCTTCTCCCTCCCCAAGTACCACCTAACCGACATTATTCTCTCCTAGATGTACTATGTACATGAAAAGATTTCTCACAATAAAATTGTTTCTTCTTTGCCCTGATACTCTTACAAGGGAAAAACACAAAAAAACCCACCACAACAATAACAACAAACAACCCCCAAAACCACACAGAAAAGATTCAAGAAAAGTAGGGATGAATTGCTAGAAAGAGGTGCACAACCTCCTCTTTCTTCCACTGTCTGTGTTACTATACACAGGTTTCCTGCTCTGCTTTACTTTGTGAAAGAAGTTAAGAGTCACACAAGCACAGCTGTAGTCCAGAGTCAATCACAGCTCAACCCTGCACAGCCCAAACTTCTGTACGCAGTTCTGCTGACACTGTGCAATTTTATTTCAAAGCTTCTACATCTGCAATTCTGGACTTGGAATTTTTGGTAAGACCTACTAATCAGGTTGAATTCAGCATATAGTACCAGCAATTCTGCGAGGAAGATAAGCAGAAATGCCCGTTCATTCAGGAGCTCGTGCAGTCGTGATTCCTGCTAGTCAGCAAAACCTGCTAATAAACTGGAAGTTACCATGACAACAAACTGGGAAAATTTGGACACAGAGAAACTCACTGAAACAGCAGCAACCCGACGAGGCTGCGTCACTCCAACAACTCTTCCTTCAGCTGTCCAGCCGGCTTCTGCTAGGTACTGCAAACAAATAGTGAGGATAAGAAATTAATTGGGCACGCTGTGATTACAGCAAGGTGTTAGTTCTCCACACTATGTGCTTTTTCCTGGTTCTAACACTAACTGATGCACGACCTCAGGCAAATCAATTACTTAGAGATTTTGTGCATTATTCTAAACATTAAAACTAATATAGTACGATACCTACTTCCCAAGCACATAAGCTTTCAGGAAACATCTAACAGCACCTCTTTGGGTCTCAAATATTTTTGAACTACTCCTTTTTTTTCCCCACCCTCTCCTCTTTCTTTTATTTTATAAGCTTTTTAAGAAAAAAAGCTAAGCAGCACCAGTCCTGTGCTTACACTGAAGCAGATGACATTCATCACTAGTCTGCAATTTTTAAGTTAAAATCAAGAACTAACTTTGAAACAGTCTCAGACTTCTTTCCTTCCTGTACCAAAAAAGAAAAGTTCTACAAAACCACAAAAACATACAATGCTCCAAAAACTCCCAAGAGGAAAGCTTGTATAAAAAGTGTACTTTTTTTTTCCTTCTTAAAAACATATTCTCAATAGATTTCTAAACATGAATCTGATAGAGTAATAAACACCTACTACAACACAGTGACTACTGTTTGTACCAGCATAAACTTATTTGTTGTGTGTGGTCCTTTTCTGTAGTGGAAGATTTGAGAGATATACCAGCTCCCGCTATCTAATATGAAACTTTATATTTCTCTCCTTTCAGTCATACCCACAAGCTAAGGTGAATTCCATTCTCACAGTGCAGTTCTGGGTTGCTGGTTTAATGTTTCGTGTAAAATGCCCTGATTTTACCAAGTTAAACAAACACTTACTTGTGGAATCTGCGTTGATTTCCCACAACCTGTTTCCCCAACAATCACCAGAGTTTGATAATTCTCCACTAGATAAAGTATGTGATTTCTTAGCTGAAAGAGATGGCAACATTTAAGTATCAGAAACAGATGTGTACAAAAAAAAAAGACGAAATAATTAAAGTGACAATATTTACACTTAAAACACAGTACATTAATTTTACATGGAATTTAATGCAAAAAGCTAAACGGTTCTTTAAAATCTACGAATGACACGTACAACATACATCGACAAAGCCTGCAAAACTGTCAGTAACGACTGTCAAAGAGAACAATCAATTCCAACAAATAAAGACAACAAGGTCGTAAAACTATTATTTTATGTTGTAGAGTGATTCTATACTGCTCTTTCAAGAAAAGACATAAGAACCAGACATCACACAACAGATTTAATATACCAAAAAGAACTTCTGTACCTTAAAAACAGGCAGCTTTTGTCGTTGTTGTTCAATGGAAAGGGAAGCATAAGGATTATAGATGACGGTTATGCCACTACTCTCAGCAGGACTCTGTCTCTCCTCTGAGACGCTGACACCAGGCCCTTCCGTGCCTAGACGACATACGTTAATTTTAACTAAAAAATACACTTCTGCCTAGTGTATCACAAAACAACCAAAATAAATATGTTCTTTACAAGGAGGAATCGTGGGCAGCAGCATATATCAAAAGACTAACTTTTCTATGAAAATAGTCAAAATATTAACTAACAGTAAACATGCAAAAATTCTTTCAAATGAAATATGTGTCTCCTGCTAGTTCAAAAACAACCAATAAAAAATATATAATGTGAATAACTATTTGCGTTTTTAAAAGAAGACAAAGGGGGAGAGGGAAAAAACACTTAGGAAAAACACTTAGACAGTAAGATCTTGGGAACTTTCTTCTTTCTCTGTGCACCAGTTCAGATATATCTTCAATATCCTTCTCAGAATCATTTCCATGGATTTTAAGCCAGCCAGTCAGACACGTAACAGAACTTTCCTTGACCAACATCAAACTCTATAATCATTCAGCCTTGCCCAGTTATGAGATATGCCACTCGCTTCCGAGCTGAATTTACCTTAATAACTGAAACTTGATTTATTCCTGCTGCAGGTTACCACAAAACTACTGACAACCAAAAATGCTGAATCATGCAAGTGAACTAGAAACAAAAACTCATCTGAATAATGGCATGTATCATCTCCAGCTGCAGATTCAACCGGGAAAGTCTGACAGCAAAGAGAAGGATTCCTCTGTTTTGTACAACTCGCTTGTTTGGGCTTTTCCCACTTTTTCCACTGTTTAAAAACAGTTAGTGTCTATTCAAAACTGCCAACCAAGTTTTATAGCAATTTGATCTATTTTAAGAGCAATTAGCAACGATTCCGACAACTATTGACTCCCCGGGACAGATGGGGAAGAACCAGGGACTTGAATATCTGGAGCTTGACAAAGGTAACAGATATTACCTCTCATCATCCACTGATTTTCTTTCACAGCATTTTCTATGCTTTTTAAAATACACTACTGTCAACGTATTACTCCATATACACCCATTGCACATACACACTTATTACTAGAATATTGAAGTGATTAAGAAGCTGTTTGCCAGACTAATCTTGTCTCCGGAACAGCTTTGCAAACCACCGCACGCCACAACACAGTGACCAATTTAAAAAGAAATAATTACCAAACTCAGAGCCAGCAAGCTCCCCTTTGGGACAAGCGAATGGGAACGTACACACTGTCCAAATTCCACGGGAACAATCCCAGAGCCACAGCAGAAGCTGGGAGGGACCACTGGAGACCTTCTAGTGCAACATGTTGCCTGCCACAGGGTCGCTTACAGAGGGCTGCTCGGGTCCTCCTTCGGTTGGTTGGAGACCCCACAACCTGCCTGACTGCTTCTTCCAGAACCTGACCACCCCCTCAGCAGAAAAGGTTTTTCTCACATTTAAGCTGACTTTCTCACATTTCAGCTTGTGCCCATTGCCTCTCGTACTGCCAGCAGGCACTACCAAGAAGTCTGCCTCCAGCTTCCAGATATTTATGTGCCTCGAAAGGATCCTCCCGAGACTCCTCTTCTCCAGGCGGCGCAGCCCCAGCTCTCAGCCTCCCCTTGCACGCTGCGTGCTCCAATCTCTCCGTTGCCACCGTGGCCATTGGCTTTGTGGCCCTCCTTCAGCACATCCATGTCCTGCTGGTACCGGGGAGGCCGCAGAGCGCCCCAGTATGGCGTTCCCAGCACTGAGGGGAAGGATCGCGTCCCCCAGCCTCACGGCGAGGCTCTTCCTCAGGCAGCCCGGGCTGCGGGTGACCTTCTGTGCCGCCCGAGCTCCCCGACGGTTCACGCTCGGCTCGGAGCCCACAGGACCCCACGGTTCCCCCCTGCGGAGCTGCTCTCCCCGCCATGCGCCACCCGGGGTCGTTCCCCCCCGGGGGCTGGACTTCGCGCCTCGCTTTGTTAAACTCCTCGGGGTTCCCCCGCGCCTTTCTCCACCCACCCCCCGAAGGGCAGCACACCCACCCTGCCAACCACCCACCCCAGCGGGCTGAGCCCGGACCCCGTCGCCTCCCCGGCCACCCCCGGCACCGGGCAGCGCCCGGCTGGCGCCACAGAGGCGCCCTGCCACGTTTCCCCCCTGCCCTCCCCGCCTTTCGCTCCGGCCCCCGCCGCGGGCAGCCCGGGGATGAGCTCCGCTCACACGCCGCCGCCACCCCCGCGCCGCGCCGGGGCCACCGCTCGCCCTCACCCGGCTTCCAAAACTTCACCGGTCCCACGGGCGCCGCCATCTTGGGGTGAGAGGGCAAGCGGAAGCGGTGGCCGCGCCCACGTGACGCGCCGCGCGTTGCCATGGCGGCCGCGCCGGGGCAAGCCGGGCCCTCTCCGCTACCGACACCGGAGCAAAGCGCTAACGGCGGAAGCTTTCGCCATTCCCTTACTTTAACGGCAAAACCGGCTCCCGGTCGGTAAGGCCGCGCCGTTCCTCAGCCCCGCGGAAGCGACTGAGGAAACCCAGCTGGTCTTCGCGCCAGGCTGAAACCCGCCCTTCGCCCCCAGCCCAAGGAAAAAGGGTGAAATCCGTGTGGCGCAGCCCTCCGCCTGCTAAAACGAAGCGTGCAACCTGGGGGAGAACCTGGGATTTAACGGGGTTGAAAGAACCTCGTCTCGTTAATTAAGTAAAGCTAATTGCTTCCCTTCCCCGCACGAAGGGTGCCTCCACCTCTGCGGCCACAGCTGCTGCTTCGCACCAGGCAGCTGAAGGACGAGAAGGAAAACAATTACAGTAACAGTTAACACATCCAGCCGTGCCCTGCCACCGGCTCATTACAGCCCATTAAAGCTATTATTGAATCAAGTTTAATGAAGTTGAGTTCATTAAGCATAGGCTAGAGTAAAAAAAAAAAAAAAAAGGCAAGGAATCCAACAGCTTCTAGTACGTTCAGTCATGCTGTCAAAAATTCACGCTTATGGGGAAAAAAAAAGATCTAATCACATTTTATATTCTTATTAATCATTCTCATTCTTCATTAATCACGCGACAGGCTAGCCCTGCAGTTGTGGTGATTCACACAGACTGTGCACTTCGCACCGCTGCACCGCCGTGGTCACTCCTTCCGCTGCGGTGTGAGCTAACCACTTGAAAAAGAGGTTATTTGGTTAAAGACATTCTTGAAATTCTAGCGATTTATTTCAAAGTACTTTTCCGATTAAGCCCACCCTATCAAAAAGAAACACAACTCATCACCATATTTTTGTATCATCGATATATTCGCAACTGTTGAGAAAAAGCCCTACACATGGAAAGAGCGGCCTGTTAATGGAATGAGATGAATAACAAAGTTAAGAACTTGTACTTGAGAAAACATTTACAGATAGTAATTGTGAAAATAAGATTGCACAAAGAATATTTTGCATAGAGTACAACATTGAATGGCTTTTTCGTGTTTATGGAAAACATAAGAATAAAAATTCATGTTTCAAACTTCTTTACATCTGGATAAAAGTTAAGATTATTGAACTATAAACTATTGAATATTTACAGGTTAGGAGAGTCAGAACTATTACATTTCCGTGATTGCAAGCGCAGTAGAAAAAGGGCACAGATGAGTTGTACCCTAATCTGTACATTATTGCATTGCCCAGAAAGACCATTTTTGTAAGCTCCATGCGGCCAATTTAACGTCATCCTGCTGATGTGTAGCAGAGACCCTTATGAAATTCCACCGCTAAGTTTTAACCTTCCCCTTTGAAGCCAGGACCCAGAAGACACTCGCACAAGCACATACCCTAATTTTCTGCGGCAGCAAGAGCCTCAAGAACACCTTGAGAAAAGCTGTGCCTTTGCTTTGGCGTGGCTGGCTGCTGGGACTTCAGTGCCTCAATGTACAACCGTTTGGGAGGAGAGTTCATTCATTTGGAGTTTTCAGGTTTTCTCCAAAAATGGATGGTTTGTTGCTATTTGGGGTTTTGTGTTTGCTTTTTTGGTTTTTTGAGTTTTTTGGGGTTTTTTTTTTTTTGTTGTTGCTTTGGTTTGGCTTTGGGTTTGTTTTTTTTTTTAATTGAGCTTGCATGAAACCTTAAAAATAAAAGGTTCCGTTTCTGACTTTCACATTCTTGCATGTCTGGTAGAACTAAGGTTTTTGAGAAGTAGCAGCAGCTTCACAGGTTTCAGATCTACTCAACTTTTCCCATAAGATCAGGCAAGAGTAGCACCCATAAAGAAACCAAACAGTATATACAGTAACGCCAAGAAAATGGTCTCATTTGTCTCTACTACAAACACAGCTGGTTCTTAGGAATACTACCCCTTGCATGCATTTATTGCATGATGTCCAACAATCCAAGTATTCTTACAAAAGTCATTTGAAATTCAATCATTGCAAAAGCCTTGTTTGCCTGACCCGTGAGCTCGTTCTGCCTAGCAGCACAGCTTCGTGCAAAGAAGATGTAACATTTGAGGACCAGTAGCACAGTAGTGATCGACTCATTTCTAGATTATGACTACTCCACTTCAGTTCTGTGTCATGAAACAGTTCGGGGAGAGGTCACGCAACCCAAGACTAAGCTCAGACTGATTTCAGAGCCATCCAACAGTCCTGCTATTCATCTTTGGAAGACCTTTAAGCAATATTATTTTCTAGACCTAGATTCCTTAAAAAAACACAACCCAACAACAACACAGGTTTGCGCTACTGAGCTAAGACACTGCTAACCCATCAGGTTAAAAAAAAAATGTAAGAATCGGTTGAAAAATGAAAGTCTGACAGAATACTCAAAGTCAAAAATGGCTTTCCAGGCGTTAAAGAGTTTGTGGGTTTTGTTTGGTTGGTTTTTGTTTTTTTAAGAAAACCCCACATCTGAGCCTAAGACGGTACCATAATTCTATCTGTTGATCTATGTTATAGTGGTCTTCAAATGAAATCGCAATTCCAGTACCACTCTCTCTCAGTTCGAGGTTTGTTTCCCAGCTGCTCTCACAAACACACTGTAAGCCAGTACTGGGCATGGATGGCTGGACACGGTTCCTGAGGTTCTGCTCCTCGCTCCGAGCGTCCACACAATTCATCTCTCTACGATCCAGTGTGGCCTCATAACTAGAGAGTCATTCCTCTTAGTCAGCGGAGGAGAGGTATGCATTGCGTTATTTGACACGTAGACCGCCTCCCTTGAGGCATGCAGCCAGCTGCGCTTCCTTTTCAGATTCCCTACGAATGCTCTAAGATACAAAAATTCCATTCTCAGGAAGTTTTCCCTGTTCAAGTCTCTGGAAGCCACTGTTATCCTGACCAGCTGGTCCAACACCTCGTTTTTCTTGCGGCTGGGTAACTCTTTGAAGTTGATAGGCTTAGACCGTGCATAAAGAATCCGAAACTCCAAGTCAAAGTGTGCAACTGCGGGACCCGACAGGATCAAAATGTTACTGCTGTTCAGCTTCCCATCTGTCCACGTAAAACTAGCAAAGGAAGAACGAGAAAATTCTAGTTAATTCCAGATAAATAGTACACAGATTATTAACTGAAAATTTTCTTTCATTACATTTACTTAAATTGTTCTTACAATCCAAATGAGGAGCAGTGTGCTTTTTGTTTAGAACAAACTTTACATGTAAACTGTGATAAGGAAAGCAGTTTTGCAGTGTGGGCTACGCTTTTCCTTTCCATGTAAAGAAATGATGTAAAGCAACAGAAAAGAATTGGCACTTGCCTGTAGGAGCCTGTTGTCACTCTAATGCCATCAATTAACATGAACTTTTCACGGACTTTTCCAACAATTTTGGCACCCGACCTCGTGTAGTATGTGTTCCCAGTGATATTTCGAATTCGCATCAACTGTTAAAGATACAGCAAGCATTATGTGGGTTTCAACGTTCAACAATAGCATTTAAAGGAGTAACACACAATAACAATCACTGGAGAACTGGCAAAGGCTGCATAGGGGCACAAGATTCACCTTCCTGGAACCAAATGATAATTTTGTCTTGTTTTAGCAGGCAAAGAGTTGGCAGGAAGGGGCAGACCCATACACTGACTGTGCAGAATATGGCTGTCATTGAATCTCGGGAGGGACCCAAACTCCACAGACTCCTGAGAACCTGCTTCTCCATCAGCCTTCAAAGTCTCAGCAGGCCAGAGCAACTCCAGTCACGCTTTAGGAACTCACATTCCTTCTGCATTCCTTGAATATTCAATTACTATTTCCACTCAGAAAGCAACTCTAACATCCACTTATAAATGTTTCAGTTTTTCTATTAATTGCCTTCTTAGGCAAGAGTGGTTAAATCTTTCAAGAAAAAGCTAAAGTTACATAAACCCCATTTTAAATTGTGTCAGGAGGCACAATAGTTTCATCTTTTGATAGCTCAAAGATTTCGGTCATAAGAGGATCAACTCTCTATCCCTATGACAAGGCTCACCTTTTCCTGTTCCAGGTCAACTCCCAGATCCTTGCACATTTTCAGAAAGTGGGAAAATGAAGACTGATCTAGAAGGATATATGCTTTAACTTGCCGCTGGCTACAAGCCTCCAAGAGGTCTTTGAAGATATCGGTATCTGTGAAGGAATCCATAACCAGGGCAATCATCTGCAACAAGTTTCAGGAGAAATCATTAGGCTGTTTCCACAGCATCCCAAGGGAGATCACACACATAAGGAATTAAATTTTCAAATTAAGTATCTTCCCCCCCCCTCCTTTTTTTTTTTCCCCCTGGGGGTTACAGAACACAGTACGGTCTTCTGTGATACAGTATATTCTTCTGTTGTTCACGGGACTGATGAAACATTTAACAGACATACAAGAAAGAGAAGAGAAATGAAAAAACAATTCTGATTAGAATGAAGATCTGTGAAGAGAACACCATTTCGGTAAAAGTGACAACCGAGTGCAGGACACTGAAGTACAGGTGACACAACAGTCATTGTCCCTTCACTATGATCACTCATTCATGTCCCTATATAGTTAAGAAGAAAAAAAAAATTATATATTGAATTCACGGACAGAAATTGTTGTTAAAGATTATTTGCCCAAATCTCATTGTCACTGGACTGATTTATAGCAGATACCATCATTTTTTTGTTATCATGTTGTAGAATTTTGGTTTTACTGCAATTTCAGCAGCAGACATTGAAGCTTCTTTTGCCAGGATCTGTATCTTTTTTGGTTCATTAGGTATGAGCTACCTTGGCTGAAAGCCTATTGTGGAAAGACACCTTTTCTCTATTTAAAAACCAGAGTTCATCATTAAGCAGCAACGATAGCTCCTGCATCTGCTCAGTAGCACGTTGCTCATGCTCTTTAATTAAGGTTGTACTAAACCTTTCCCTTTCTTACAACATAACTTCACCTTCAAGAACAAAATGACAGAAATCTGAGTATTTTCTCCTTTCCCCCACCTCTAGAATGGTACCAAAACCTACAAAGGCAGAGGGAGACTTGACAGCTCCCCAAATACCTAAGCAAGCTGATAAAAACTGGCATTTTGTGTGAGGAAAAGACAAACATTTTGCTGCTGGTCTTCTTCAGCTACATCAGTGACTTCCGCTGTAACAGGAGCACCGAGCTGATTGTGGAGATGTTTGAGGTTGCTGAGAATATCTGGGAAGAATCACAGAACGGTTTGGGTTGGAGGTGAACCTGAAAGACCATCCAGTTCCAACCCCTCTGCCATGGGCAGGGACGCCTCCCGCTACACCAGGTTGCTAAAACTAGAACAGTGGCAAAACAAATGCATTGCTTGAAGCTTCTTCCTCACTCCGAGATATGGCAAAAAGAGAAGGGTCTCGTTCTGTGTTAGGCAAATTTGGTCTCCGATTCCTAAGCAAGAGGGGGTTTTCCCCCCTGAGAACTAACGTCTTTTCCTCAAAAGCAGTGCCTGAAGAAAAAAGGTGAGCTTATTTCCGAAACTTAAGTTCTCCAGAGTCTTTCAAACCTTTCAAAGAAGCGCTAAAAAAAAAATTATTCACCGGTGTCTGACTGCTCTTTACATCTCACCTCCGCGTTTAAAACAAAAATGAGGTTTGTCTTCAAGTTCTTATTCAGATTCTCATGATATTTCAAGCCAAGACCTCGTTATTTGCCTGACCTCATTGAGTAAAACCTCCCTGGAGAGCCAGATATGGCTCCCACCGCTCTGTCCCAGGGGCTGGACACCAAGGTTGGCCGCGCATCCGTCCGCCGTACCATGGGGAAGCCACGGCCACCCAGCCGGGAGAGCCGGGGAAGCCACGGCCACCCAGCCAGGAGAGCCGGGTGCATTTGGGATGCGTCGCTTCACCGCTGCCAACTCCTTCAGCGAGCTCAAGCGAGGCCCAGATAGCATAGACTCGGTTTTCACCGGTATGGGGAGAAAAAGCTTGAAAATAATGCACTTCTTAAAAAGATAAATACAAAAGCGGGACCGGAGGGGATGCGGCAGCGAGGGAAAGGCGTTACGCGGGAGATGGGGGATGTATTCAGCGGCCAAGGCGGGGGAAGGCCGGGGCGGGCGTCGGGGCTCACCTGCCGCGCGGAGCGGATCTGCCGCCGCACCGCCTCCTTGCAGCCGTAGGGGCTCTCCCCGCCGCCGGGCTGGAAGTGCGCCTCCACCCGCGTCAGCCCGCGGAAGGCGCCGCTGGCGAAGCCCGGCCAGCCCAGCTCCAGCGCCGGCGGCTCCAGGTCCGAGCGCTCGGGGAAGTAGGTGAGCGAGGAGGCGTCGAGGGAGGCGCCGGGCTCGGGCTCGGGCTCCGGGGCGGCGGCGGGCGGCAGGGCGCCCCGCGCGATGGCCTGCNCGCCCACGGGGAAACCCGCGGGTGCTGGAGGCGGCCGGTGCGTCCCGTCCGCGTCCCGCCGCCCGCCCAGGGAAGCGCCGGCCCCGGGGTAACGAGGCGCGGCCCCGGAGCCGCCGCCGGCGGGGAGGGGGGGAGAAGGGCCGTGCCGGGATGGCGGCGCCGTCCCAGCCCGCTCGGCGGGGCCGCGGCTCGTCCCGCCGGCTGGAAGAGAGAGGGAGGGAGGGAAACCCCCGCGGCAAGAGGAGCTCAGCGGCAAACCGGCTCTCGGTCTCCGAGGGCAGCGAAACAGCTGCGCGGCGCCACGGAGATAAACAGCCCATGGAACCACCGAGCCCCTTTTCCACACACTCGGGCGCCGCTGGACACGAGCTCTCTCCTAAATACACGGCTGGAGAGTGGCTCTGAAGGCCGAGGAGCTCGGCTCCCTCTCGCTTCACTCCCGCTGTCCCAGCTCCAGGGACCGTGCAGGGAAGTATTTCTTTTTCAACAAGTGCAGAGAGAACTTTCCTTCCCCCCGCTCCAGCACCTCTGCCTTTAGGGAGAGAGCAGCCGCTTTGAAACGTGAGCACTAGGAGCAGCTAAGCCTCTTTGTCCATATAGATGTCAGAGGCAGAAACGCCAAAGTTAATAGAATAAAGTGTTGCAGCCTCTTTGAGTTTTGGATGTTTCTCCATTCGTTCGTTCATTACAGAAACACTCAAGGCAGCAGCTGAAATGTGCCATCTACTGGGCACACACGCCCGATAAAGAAGAAGAAAATGCATAGCCCAGACTGATTTGACTGGGCAGAGTTCAGCGTGGTTGGTCACTAAAGTACTCGGGACATGGGTCTAAAGAAGAGCACAGGGAGAGAATCCACACGCTGCCGGGATAAGTGAGCCCAGCCACGCTCACGGAACCCTGCCAAGAGAGTCAGGTAACGGCTCTGCAAAGCAACACAACCCAAGACCTATTTACTATTGAAAGTATTTTCAAAAACTAGAGCAGGACTTCACTTCTCAAACCAAGTCAGTAGCAGATAGAGAATAAACAGAGCAGGAAACACAGAATATTTCAAAACAGTCTAATGGGGGAAATGTGGGGATTTGTTTTCCACTCTTACACTTACTTGTGCAATAATATTAGCAAACATAACTCGTAATGCATTTGACAGTTTACTTCTGAGCAGGGGCTTTGTCGCGTGCCCTCCAGGATTGTCTCGCCTCTAAGTTCACTCCAAAGGAGGAGGCAGTTTACAGGTCTCCTGACAGAAGCAAAATGGTTCAGACATTCCTAGACAGAGCCAGAACTGGGAGCTCATTTAACAGCACTAAGATTAAAAGTCTTAATTCCATTTAACAAGTTGTACAAGAGACAAAGTTCTTTGAAGTCATCCCAAAAGAGAAGTACAACAGGGACGCAGCAGCTATCACCTCATCTCCCACACACAAGCACAAAACCCCAACAGTTCAGCAATACATTCCCATTAATATTCTTACAGGTCCAACAGATCCAGCTTTTAGTTCGGAATACTCGAAACATTTCCATCAGGGCTGTACCTAAAACAGGCACAGCGGGCTTGGAGTGCAAAGTTGCTACTTCCTGGTCTTGGTTAAAAAGATGCTCTTCTGAGGATGCATACACACACACACTTAAATAAAAATACATATGTATGTATCTACATAAAGGCATGAGCGGATGATAACTGAAGAGATAATTAACTCAGTGCATTTCAGAAGGCTTAAGCAATGGAAAAAGGATACAGCTGAAGGTGAGAACCTGCAACCGTTCCAACAAACCCTTCACAACTTTAGTGGAAGAGCAATGTATATATCACCGAAGTCAGACTTAGAATAAAAGTAGCTTTGTGGCTCTTTATAAAAGTAATTTCCCCTCATGCCAAAGGTAAAGTGGAAATAAAAGCCAATATTAAAAAGAATAAAATAATTTGAGTATACCTTGATGTGAGGTAAATCTCCAGAGCCACTCCGAGCAAGATCAGTCTGACTCTGATTTTTCCAAGTTTACATAGATTAAAGCCAGAGCATTAGCAATTCTAGAATGCAGTAATAAGTTTACATTTCAGGTTAAACACCCAGGATTAAAATGAGCCTTCACCACTAGTGCATACAAGATAAACATGCAAGTAGTTACAGTATAAATAAACCCCTGGTTTTTTATTGCTTAAATTGCATAGTATAAAACAAAGTGCTGGAGAGTGATGTACACATGTATTAAAAAAAAATACAAGTGCCAGAAGGAAGTGGAAGAATCAGCAGGTACAAAGTGACTGCCATTTGAGAGCGGAGCTTTTGTGCTCTGCTTTCGGTGCGGTCGTCATTTATGCAGAGAAAAGAGTGAAACGTCCCGGAGGCTGCGCAGGCTGGCACTGACGTCCCGCCTCTGTTTCAGGTTGCATCTTCCGGTGTATTGGGTTGTGTAGTTTTCAGGCACACGTCCCCTCCGGGACAGGATATCCACCATGTGGCTAAGCTTTGACCTGATAGTGGAGTAGTGGAATTGCCTCTCTTTATGCAGTTTTTGGAAATATTCTGCCCTGTGACCGGCAGAATATTCGAAGGACCGGAGAGAAGACAGTGAGCCGGTTGAGCTTGCAAGAGAGCACTGGGATGACAACGAAGACACCGATCGCAGACTAGAACTTGACGCAGCATTTACAAACAGAGAAGACCCTTCTTTTGACAACTTTCTGTGAAGCAGGGGTGTTTCTGTGCACTCACCTTCCTTGGTCTGCGTCACCGCTGTCTTCAGCAAAACTGAAGTCTGAGTGCCTGCCATTCGGGCGGCGACGGAGGTCTGAGTGCCAGTTTCTGCCGTGACAGCGCTGGTCTGCGTGGCAGCGTTACACACAGTCACTACAGGCTTCTCTGCCCAGGGGCCCGTTTGAGTCGATGCACTTTTCTGTTCCACTACGGCCTCTTGATAGCTGAGCCACTCCTCTTCACACAGGCAAGAATGCCCCAGGTTACAAGGTCTTCTTCCAGGAGTATCTTCAGCCTGATCTAGTTCTCTCAGCAATTTCTTTGGAGTACTAGCCAACTGGGCAAATTCTGCTCTCAAGTTGCCTTCCACAGTATATTCTTTAGGGGACTCTATTCTGTTTGCCAGGTGATCAAATATCCCACTGTTCCTGCAGCTGGACGACCACTTGGGGTTGATGGGCATCGACTGGGCATAGAGAATCCTGAACTGGAGGTCAAAATGTTCAACCACTTGACCTGACAGTAGCAGCAGGTTACTGCTGTTCAGCTTCCCGTCGGACCACGTGAAACTGTTGAAAACAAACCAAGACTCACAGTTAATCTCCAGTGCATTTCAGCACATACAGCTACACCTAGCAAGACTCAGCTTAGAAGTGCTGCGCATAAGGAAGGTATAAAGTCAGAGCGTTCACTCTTCTTCAAGAACAATTCTATTTAGCCATGGCCAGGTGCTTTGCTAGCAACAAGCTGCGTAAACCAGTTTTCCAAAGCTGTTTCTAGTTTTGTGTTAGTCCCACTTAGACTCCGCTAGTCCACTTGCCACTGACATTCATTAATACCAGGCATGAAGTAAAGTTAATACATCCTTCTTGCAGAAACTCCCCCTTCCCAGAACTTCATCAGGCACCAGCAGACCCCAATACTTGCCTGTAGGAGCCTGTTGTCACTCTAATGCCATCAATTAACATGAACTTCTCATGGACTTTGCCAACAATTTTGGCCCCCGACCTCATGTAGTATGTGTTTCCAGTGAGAGTTCGAACTCTCATCAGCTGTTTCAGAAGAGAAGGGAAAAAGTAACATTAGCTTGAAATTAACTTCCAAAAAGTTTTGATTAGCAATTCTACCTAAAAGCAGCTATGCACACTATGGAAGAATGGAATGAAATTAACTTCCTTACGTTGCCTGTGTGTGAGTCTTAGTTACATGGTGCTTAATTTCTGTTACATTAGGAGAGTCAAGCTGGAGAGAACAGCTCGGTCCAATTAATTATGGCCCACAAAGTGAGGAGAGCTCTCCATCCAGAGGAACTCTCACTAAGTAACCGTAAGCCTGTCCGATGACATGACAGTCACATCAGCTTATATCCAGAGGAATTAAGTAAACCACCCAGGTGACACCATCCAAACCCTTTTCAAAGAAAGCAACTATGACTTAGTGAAGAAATAAGATGTTACCAAAGCTATACCATCCTTGAGCTTTCTCTCTTTCTCTTTTCCTTAGCAAGCAGTCCCTTGACCCAAAGAATAAAGCTACTTAAGTCTTGCAAAATTAAGTGCTTGAAAATTGTTGCTTCCTCAGGACAGGGACCACAGTGCACGCTCCACCCCGCACACCGGGTTGTTGCCCAGCGTGGCTGTAGTTCCTACACACAAGTAGCGTAGGGTAGGAATAGATGTGCCTTTTCTGCCTGGTTTCCGCTGAGTTTGTGAGGAGTTTCACATATTGTGTTAGAGACTCTACTAAAACCAGCTAATATTCAGCTTTGATCTTCAGGAGCTGAGAAACATTTCAGAAAGTCCCCTGTTGTATCAGTTACAAAATAGACAGGATACTTTAGTCTTTCAAGAGAGTCTGATATTTTAGAGAAGGGTATATGGGTATATTTGATATCCGTAATTATAAACCATACCACAAAAAATAATAGCAAGCCATACCCACCCACGTTTCATACTTACACTTTCCTGCTCAGGACAAACTCCTAAGTTCTTGCACATTTCCAAGAAATGGGGTAGAAAGTCCTGGTCAAGAAGGATATAGACAGGGACTTTGCGATTGTTATAGGCATCCTGAAGGTCACCAAAGATATCAATATCTGTGAAGCAATCCATCACAAGGGCAATCACCTGCAAAAAAAAAAAGAGTGACAACACTTGTTCAAGGGCTTTATTTAAACAAGGCCAGATGACTGCCTCCCTCAGCCATTTCTCCTGCTGCTGTCATCAAGACCAGATGCACATTTCTTTGTCCTGCTGCACAGGCCCTGGCAAGTTATAGAAGACTCCTATATTCCCACAATGTTTCTGTAAATTCACTGTGCCCTGGAGTGCAAAGCATAAGCCTGAAGAGTTTTTTCCCCCCTCACATCTGCTGCTGCTTTTGTGTGCTTTCACAGCTGACTTTTCCTACAGAGCCTCCCGTAACGGGGCCTTTTGGTAACATCGGGGAAGCTATGGCAGCAGAATCGGGAATCCCGGCATGCAGCCTCAATGGCTGTGCTCCCAGGGTGACACACCTGCTACCACTGGCCACTGCCTGCTGGAGAATTAGCTCAACCACCTCCTCAGCCTCACAGCTGAACATCTCCCAAACCCCGACTGATTTCTCTTTGTGCGGCAGGAAGGCAATGCTGTCCCTAAGTAAGTTACCAAGAGATAAATTAGCTCTGCGACAACACATAGACTGAATACACTACTTCCAGACTCTTACTAGATGTTTCTGAGTTTCCATCCCGTACCTTCAAAAGAAATCCTGGCACTCACTCAACAGTTCTTTACAGAAGGCAAGTCCTAAGATGGGAAGGTTTTCTCTCAATGGGCCAAAGACAAGGCAACAGCATTTATGAACAATCTCTCCAGCTAATTCAGAGCCGCATTGTACACCGTTTTGGTGCTAGAATTTTCACTCTTCAAAAACCAGGAACACACATCTGCATGGAGGCACAAAGGATTTGTCTTTGTGACTTACTTTTGTCTTCGACCAGCACCAAGGACAATAATTCCACAACCGCCACAGATAGCTGGCACCTGCCCTTACCGGATACACAAGGCATCCGTGCACCACTGCAACACACCCGAGGCGTACGCGCATGCAACAGCTGCTCCGTGTGTGGCATTGCCTGTACTCGGAGGAAAACATTTCCCACAAGAACAGGCTGAGCTTTGCGTTCCCACCTGTGCCCTGCTCCCTAAGGGATGGGCTCCGTACAGATGAGTTCTTAGGTAGAACACACACGTGTTTTGTTACACGTTTGTATTTCTAGATAAAGTCAGTTTATGCTGGTGCTTCTCGCGTGTCTCCTGAGCTGTTCTCCACCCAACCACTTGTCTAAGTGTCAAAGGAAGATAAATCAGACACTTTTGAAAAGACCAGATGAGTAAGAAAGTAACCCCTGAAAGCAGAACAATTCACACTAAACCCCTTGGAAACACTGGTGCCTCAAATGGCTACTCAATTAGTAGAACATGTAAGTGCTAATCCCAGAATGAGCAGCTGAAAAAAACACCCACCTTTTACTCAAAATGAGCAGAAGTACAGTTATTTTTAGAGGAGAGAGAAAACCATTTTTTCTACACTCATCCATTTAGGATAGCAGAGGCAGGACAGCAACAGTGTCCCCTTCAGCCACTCAAGCTAACGGCGTTTGAGTGAGCTGAGAACACACAGCATCTCATTTTCCCATTCCTCATGTTAACCTCAAGAACTCAGACGTTGTTGAGCAGCATCGCACAGCAGCTGATGTTCAATAAACTACAGAGGGTTAAAATTTCTCTCCATTCCATGGCCACAAAAACGCTCCCTGGCTCAGGCATGTGCACGGCAGCGCAGGACGAGCTTGCCCGGCTCTCGGCTCGGTGCAGGGGAAGGCGTTTGGCAGGATGCTACAAGCAAGAACATGACCAGCCAGTACAGCTTTTTTGAGAAACTGATGTTTTCATTGCGAGTTTACTCAAGTCACCAGACTGGTCGCATCTACCCGAGTCTCCTTTGAGAACAGATCTTCCTCTGCGACCGTTTCTGGCAAGAAGCCCATTGTCCGTGTCATCCTCACACACGCCCTACTCGGAAGCGAGCAGGGACTCGGCTCAGTCACTGATTCAGGGTGCGCCATGTGCGAGTACGTGTTACAGACAGAGCCAGGGCTTGCTTCACCTGGCCACCCAAAGAGGAAGCTACACATTTAAATTTTAGCTAAGCCAATTGAATGGCTGCTAACGAGAAGGGTGGTTACAGCTGGAGGCTATAAGGAGTTAGAGAACAGTTAGAAGTTACTACACCCACATGATTTTTAAGCCATACTCTGCATCAGATCAAAACCATCCACTCCTGTAGGAGAGGACGTCCTGCTAAAAGCAGGTCTGCACATTACTGAGGGGCAATTAATGAGGTGAAAAAGGGAGATAGAATCAAAGGGTTATCTCAGTAGATAACCTTCTTTTAGAAGAAGGGAGGCCTTTTTTGTGTCATATCCTTTAAAGTATAGTAGGAGGTTTCTGCAAGTGAATCTGGCTTGCAGAGCACATCCGCAAGGAACCTGGAATAGGAAACCTTCTGCTTTGACAAGAGCAAGATCAGCTTGAAAAGAAGGCTGCGGGGAAACCTCATAGCCCGTTCCAATTCTTAAAGGGACTCCAGGAAAGCTGGGGAGGGGCTCTGGATCAGGGAGTGAAGTGATGTGACAAGGGGGAACAGTTTTAAACTGAAAGAGGGGAGACTTAGATTAGGTATTAGGAAGAAATTTGTGACTGTGAGGGTGGGGAGCCCCTGGCCAGGGTCACCCAGAAAAGCTGTGGCTGCCCCATCCCTAGAGGTTCAAGGCCAGGTTGGATGGGGCTTGGAGCAACCTGGTCTGGTGGGAGGTGTCCCTGCCCAGGGCAGGGGGGTGGAACTAGGTGATCTATAACATCCCTTCCCACCCAAACCATTCTGTGATGCTGTGAAACCAGCAAGCGGGTGGTTTGGCCATGAACAGCAGTGGTGGTTCTGCACACAGTGCTGGAGGACGGGGAACTCTTGACCTACCACCTCTGGACCAAGGTAATGGGGAAAGTGAGTTTTCACAGGCGTAGCATGTAGACGCACCCTGTCAAGGATGGGTACTCGTTATGTATTTACCAGCTCGTCCTCTGAGCAATGCTCTCTTCGCTCAACAGGGGTTTTAAAGCCACTTGGCCTTGCTTAGTGCCACACAAAGGAGATGCTCATGGATCCAGAACATTGGACCTGTTGCAGTGGGGCCAG
>VZSF01006818.1:0-64311 GCA_013398295.1 Chionis minor | reverse complement strand
CCACCAGAAATTCTCCTACAACAGAGCATCTCCCAACTCCATAGAGCAAGTGCTGGACCTCACAGAAGTCCAAAAATTGTAACTTGTGTAAGAACAGAGGTGATCTGTGTGACCTTGAAGGGATCCCAGCAACAGTAAGGTAAAATTCAGGAGAAAGAGGAGGAACAGTTCATTAGAGACATGCCAAGAGGATAGCTGGGGGAAGCTCTGGCCCCTTCTGCTCCTTCCACCCCTTCAGGACCTGCCTTCACCATGCTAGAGGACTAGAGATAGTGCAGGTGTTACCTGCAAATCCCAGGGGGTCAGAGTTTGAGCTCTCTACCCTTTCCCACCCAAACTCCAGGGCACCAGCAGGGAGCATCTGGGTGGTTCCCCTGCTCTGGACAGTGACACTATGTGGGCGAGAAACACCAGATGTGGTAGCTAAGAACTCAGGACAGCATCTCAGTCCCCTTCCAGCACCACTCCTCGATCTGCCCATGCAATTTACCCCCATGCAGGGTAAAAGCTGATGGCAACACACAAATCCTCCTGGGCCGGTAGAGAGCTCAGCGAGGGATGAATGCTCTCCGTGAGCAGAGCAGCTATAAACCCGGTATCTGTGTAAGGGGTCCTGGATGAAGGAAAACAAGCTGGTGACTTCAGACCCCGGAGTCTCGCTTTCACACAAAGCAGCAAAGAGCAAAGCCATACTGGCTCAGAAAGGACAACTGAAGTTTCATATTGCAAAAAAACAGGAAGAAAGGAGATAAAAACGCCAAAAAAGCTCAGCGAAGTCTCCAAATGCGTTGGCTGAGTTTGGGTGGCTCTTTCACTGGCGGGGACAGATAGCAGGAAGAGTGAAAAAAGTGGTTGGGGACCAGCTGGGAATTTGGATATCACATTTGCACATGTCCAAGACCATGAGTGCTGGAACAGAGGGATTTAAATACAACTTTCCTAGGAGCAAGAGGCAACCAGGGGAATTCCACGTCCTGCACAGCAAGTCACAGCCACCTCACCAATGGTTCCTCTCAGGAGCCGCTGCCATTTGTGTGTGCTCCCGGCTGTCAGTGTGGCTCCGGGAGGACCCGGGCTCGGCACGATGCTGCAAATGCTTGGTCTCCTTTGGGCTGATCCCAAGATCAGGGCAGCTTTACATGAACTAATTTGAATTTCTGCGTGACCATGATAACATTTGCAGTGGAGACACGTATGCTAAATCATGACTGCTTCTGGGTATGGAAGGGGTCACACACAGAGATGAGCGAACCAAGTCAGGCAAATGGGAATCACAACTTACCCTGAGCTTGCACGTGTTTCTAGACCTGACCCAGACCAAGAATGCAGACGCATTCATGAGATTCTTTTCTTTTATCAATTTTGTCTGCATTTGTACATGCTCTTCCCTACACAGAGGAAGCAGCACTTTATGACATTTTAAAAATGTGATACACAGACAAACTTAAACTTCCAGCACAGAGCAGAAAAAAGCCCGTGGCTGCTGGCAAACCTGATCTCAACCCTGCACAGACCGGAGAGGCAGCAAACACTCAGGTGGGTGCACAGCTGGCGGGGCGCACAGCTGGCAGGGTGCACAGCCTAACTCAAGAGACACAAAAGATTTGACTAGTTCAGCTGAGGTTGTTATCAGTAATCAAACACAATCAAACTCACATAGCACTGGCATAAATCCGTATATCAAAGGGGAGAAGGAGTCTTTCTTGCCCTGTATTTAATAGAATAATAATGGTTATTACCTTTGCAGTAACTTCAGAAGGCTCCTATGCAGAAGCCCTGTAGCAGTGGATGTTGTTTGAATGATTAAACAGACCTGTTTCATATCTCAGAGGGCTCCTACCTTCATCCCTTATTGGCTATGTAATTCCTAGTCCTGTTACAAATCATGCAGGCTGGAACTCCTGTCTATAGCTCTAATAGCATCTGACAAATGCGAGAAACCCCAAAACTCTAGGCACCAGGAGGTAAGTGAGCTCAATGATCTCTGTTTTACTGATGAGGAAAATCAGGGGAACAGGAGCAGCAAAACTACAACCACAAACAACCCTCTGAGCCAGGGCTGTGAACCTGACACTGTCCATGCTGCTCTTGAACGCCTCTCCAGACACCTCCTCTAACGACTCCAGCAGGACACAGACCATATGGGAGTCCAGCTTCCCCTAATGGCAGCCCCATGGGCACTGAGATTTCCTGACAAAAAAATACACTGGTATAATGTTTTTGAAAAGGTCTAAACACCAAAAAAGGAAGTACCGGGTTCGGACCAACGGGTCCAGGAAACTGATGGGTTGTCCAGAAACCTCTCCCCATCCCATTCCGCCTTCCTTTCCCTGGCATGGGCCAGTACCAACCCAACTGGCACCTTGGTGACAGAGGAGTGACAGGAGTGGGACAGTTCCAGTGTGGGTCCCTGGAGAAAGACCCGCACACACCTACCAAACGCTGGAGGTGAAAGCGGCATGGCTGAGCCATGCCCAGCAGAGGCACCCACCTCCCCAGCCAGCGTCACCGCATTCCCACGGGGCTTGTGCCAATGTGCCCTTTGAATGGCACGCAGATGGCAGCAAGGGGATTCAAGGACAGCAGCAGGTTGTCCCTGTTCTGTGTGTGAACAGGAGACTGCCACATGAATGACCTTCCCAGACCCAGTGGATCACCCACAAATGAAGCATTTTGCCAATGGCTTCACCTTCAGCATTCAGCAAGGGACCACTGCAGCTCACTGGAGTCACACAGTTGATGACGGGCAACTCCACCTCGCCTGCAGAACAGCCTGAGAAGCAGCTCCCAGCTCACACTTTTCCAAAGATTTCTAGTGGCCAGCCACAAAATACAGTTTAAAAAAAAAAAAAAACCTTTAGAGCAAAACACCTGTATGATTGAGGTGTCTGGGCTGAGGTTTTAGAGCTCAGCCTGCCCTTGTTAGAGCTGCTAATATAAAATCTAATTTCATTACAAAAATCAAGCCTCCACGTGAGGATTTGCTCCTAACCCAAGTCCTCACCACACTCAAAAGCCCGTATGTCAGGGAGACCCTGCTTCTCACATCAGCTGCCCCGTTGCAGGGCCAGCCACAGCTGGAGCTCACCGAGCTTTCCAGGCACTACCACAGTCACACTGGGCAGCGTGAGCAAAATGGGGTTCACGCTGCAGGAAGACCAGACCTTAGACACAACGTGCATCTGAAAGCAGCCGGATTAGCAGGGTGTAAAAGTTGAGAACAAGGCAGAAATGATTCAAGTATCCAGAGAATGAGTTAGAGGAGGAAACAGCTCCACGTTAGCAACAGCAACACAGGACAGATGAGCCGGGGACGGCTGGTGTTCCAGGTTCTGCCACATCCCAGGAGCCCCATGCTGGGAAGCATCACCTAATTGCCATGGCTGCCCAAATGCAAACTGGTGAAGCAAGCAACAGGCCGGACAGGCATCTCCCACACACCCATGTCCAGCAGGAGACACCCTGGGAGAGGTGGGTGCTCCTCACTTCCCACCAGCATCAACCAGGGGCGATTCCCTGAGGTCCACAGAGCTCAAGCAGGGAACTGGGAGGAAGAGCAATCCCGTCACATGCAAGCAACCAACACGATATTCATCTGCTAACAAAATAATCCTGAATTTATCTTCGGCATTTCTCAGCGCCAGCCCCTTCCTCATATATGTTTTTCCAGGGCCCTGGTTGATCTCACTCCGTCTTTACCCTCCTTGAGTAGGGCTGGGGAAAGGCAACCAGCCGAACCCCAACCAACCTGGATAACATTTTGCTACTGCCAGCCTGAAATATCTCAAATGCTGTGGTGCGTGATACCACCGCACAGATTTGCCTGTTAACATGTCGGCCAACCCAAATAAACTTTGGATTCACTTTGGAATTGATCTCCCAATCGAGGAGCTCTGCCATTTCCCTGGGCAGGAATTTAACCCTCCCTGGCCCGACCGCTCTCCCCTGACACAACGCTTTTGCTCAGGCAACGTCAGGCATTCGAGTTCTTCAAGACGATGTTGTAAGGAGGGGTGGGATGGCTTTTCATATCGCTTGGTCCCAGGAGGAAGCCAGCCTTGATATCTCGCATCCCCAGCTGGCTCCCAGCCAGGTGGGGGGAGCCGGCTAAACAAGCCACGGCTATCAAAATGCTGCTTCTTTAAAAAGGCTCTTCGCTGGCTGCAGTCAAAACCACGCTATGCCTAACGTCACTGAGTAACAGAAATAGCAGGCGTGAGTGAAGGGAGGAGAATGAGAGTATTAAGAGCGCACAGATTTCAAACATACTTGGCTAGGTAGCACGCTCCCTTCCTGCTGCTGCCTTTCCAGATGCGACGGAGCACGGGGATCTCTCGCTGTCTACCCAGGAAGGAGAATTCTCTTTTTTAATTTCCTTTTTTTTTTTTTTTCTTCCCTTTTTTAAGTTTCAGCTTTAACACTACTAGAATCATTTTTCTTTTCTTTCTCATAGGAAACTTCATCCACTGGATTTAAAAGCAAGGTTTGAGCAGGAGGAATTGATTTGTGTTTGTAGCTACTGGAATGTGCATGGTACTCCTGTGTGACAATGTAGAGGGAAAGGCGGGATTGGCTGAGAAAACTGCTTAGACTGTAAGATGCTTGAATGGCTGCTTGGAATAACAAGCTCTCCATTGTATATGTGTTTGTGCATGTCTGTGAGTGTGTGCATCTATGTACGAGTGCAGTAATGACAGTAACTTTAAAATGACGCAAGGTTGCCCCAGTTTGCTTAATTTTCCTCCTCTAGGAGTGAGGACTTGCCTTGCCGTGTGGGCTCTGCCTGGAGACAGGTGAAGTGTCCGAACTGAATTAGTGCTGTAGTCATTTTATGAATGAAGCAAAACGCAGGTTCAGGGGAAGAGGAGCAGAGCGGGGAGTCGTGGTGTGCCGAGCTCTCCATCCGGCAGGAGCTGTCACACCAGGGAACCACATGGATGGCCACAGGCACGGCACAGATCTGCTACAAGTGCCTGGAACACAAAGTGAGGCAGCTGCAAGAAGACACAGCACCTGGGCCATGGAAACATGTTCCTGAAAATGAACTATCACAAATCCAACCGAGCTTGATAGCTGCACGAGTGACCAGCTCCGGGCTTAGCTGGAGCATCCCAGGCAGAGCCATTCGTTTCCAACCAAGTGTGCCGGCAGCCGTGTGGCAGAGGAGCAGGGAGAGCTCGCCGAGCATCCACATCTCCTTCACGTGTGACACTTCTGCTGCCAGCACAGCTTGTACATGAACATCGATAACGCAGACGATGAGGGAGCAAGTCGGTACGTGGCTCCCCGTGCCCAGAGCCAAGCAGGAGAGGACCGCACAGCATGGCAGGGGAGGGAGGGGGCAGATTTGGGTTTGCAAGGTCCAGGGAAGCCGAGGTGCTGGTGAAGCTGCTGCAGATCAGCCCAGGGGAACGACGTCCTGAAGGAGCACCGACCACTGCAGGGCCACACTTCATCTCTCCCCGTCGGATCGTACCCAAGGGACTTGGGTGGGAGATAGGCTCTGTATTTTCCTTTTTTTTTTTTTTTTTTTTTTGCACCCCTATCGCAATCATTAAGCGAGGAGAAATCTCCCTCTGTACTGGATTGCTCTCTTTTATGCAGAGTTTTTGCATGACATCTCCATAGTACCCATCGCCCACAGCAGGTGGGAATGGGAAGAAGAGAGGATGAAGGCAAGTCATGAAGAGGATGAACATTGTCCATCCTCTGGTGCTACAGAGGTCACTGTCAGGGTCTTTGACACACGGGCAGTTGGAGAAGGGCCTGGTGCTGTAATCCTGCTGCCAAGGAACAAGTGGGAGGGAAAGGGCAAAGGAGTCAGAGCTGGTGTGGAGGCAAAGGGATGCCAAACTCACTGGGAAAAGCTGCAAAACTTTGCAAATTCCCAGGATAAAACAAACCCAACCTGTCCAGTGGAATGAGGCAGAGGGAAGCCTCTGCCTGCTGAGACCTGCAAGGACAAGGTGGTCCAGCACCCTCTCTCACAGCGTTTTCCAAAGAAAGAGACAATCTGAACTCCACCAACTACATAGTGCAAACGCACTTCTGCGTGCAAAAGCACAGGCAGAAGCACAGGCAAAAAAGTACAGGCTTTTGGTACGCCTTAAAATTTGGGCTTTTTATCTACTTCTTCAGTGTTTCTCTCAGGTAGGTTTGATCTCCCTTTGCCTTCACCCAGAGCTAGTATAAATTCAAAGCAACACAGTCACGATTTGTACAGCGTTAAGCTTGAGCTAACCAAAAGCTCCCACGTGCAAAGAGTGACTACCTGCCTAACCCGCTGCAGGGCAATCTCACACCTCACTGCACACAGCTGTTTGGGCAGGTTTGTAGTTGGATCTGTCTGAAATACATCTATGCACGGACACATGAAAATCTGGGATTGCACTCGACAGAGAGCACAAAACCCCCTGATTTTACAGACGTATAAAACCCATAGCGCAACCCACAACTTGCTCTATGGATAGAAAAAGGCCTTTTTTCTCCATCACTCTACTACAGTTTGAAACTGGAGGTCAGGACATCGCTGGGGCTTCTCGTTCGACAAAAGTTGTTCCCTGAAAAGACTGCAGAAATGCTGGACGGGACAGGACTTCCAGCGTATCACACAAAATAGACAACAATAGGGCTGCAAGTAGTAAATTCAAAGTTTGTTTTCACTTTTTTGGAGTCTTTTACTTCTTCAGAGTTAAGAGCTGAGCAAAGAAGTTTAGGCAATCATGCTGATAGGTCTGCAAGCTGCTGTTATGAATTTAGGAAGGATGCTTTTTTCCCCCAACCCCAAACTAACTCTAAGGATTGCAGCAAGCGGTTCCAATGATCCACACAAACTATTTAGTCTCTTCCATGGACACGCTAAGCCGTGTCATTCCTCAAAGCTGTGTTCTTGTCATAATAGCACAAATCTTACATGAGTGGCCTCAGTGCAGAAGACCTTTGGTACATGCAGACAGTGCCGATATGTACTCAGGGACAGGTAACTTGTGAATTATAATTTGTTTTGTTCTGCCAGATTTCCAATATGTTTGCTTCTGATGTCTTTCCTCTAGTGGAGAATGCAGATCTTCCTTGGATGAGACGCCGCTAAGAAATGGTTCACCATCTCCCAGCAATCCCGTTTCTCAGAGCGGAAGGAGCAGATCTTCAGACCCCCGTGGCATGAACAAAGCCTCTGGCATTAAAAGGCCTGGAGGATGTCCCTAACCGATGAGCTGGAGAGCCACTTTTCTGCAACCCCCTACATGGTGACAGACACAAGTGAGGGCAGCCTGTTCAGAATCAGACCCAATGCCTCCACCAATGCCACCGGGGACAGCCTGCCAGCCGCCAGTTCCATGGAGGACATGATCGCCATCTGCACCATCGGGACCATCCTCTCCCTCATGTGCGTGATTGGGGTGACAGGCAACGTCTACACCTTGCTGGTGATGTGCCATTACTTGCGATCATCTGCCTCCATGTATATTTACATCATCAACCTTGCCCTGGCGGACCTGCTTTACCTTCTCACCATCCCCTTTATTGTTGGGACCTACTTCATTCAGAAATGGTACTTTGGGGACATTGGCTGTCGCATCCTGTTCAGTCTGGACTTCCTCACGATGCACGCCAGCATCTTCACCCTCACAGTCATGAGCACGGAGCGCTACTTTGCTGTGCTGAAGCCCCTGGACACAGTGAAGAGGTCCAAGAGTTACCGAAAGGCCATTGCTGTTGCCATCTGGCTGGTATCGCTGCTGCTCACTCTCCCAATGCTCATCATGATCCAGCTGGTGCAAAGGGACAACAAAAGCATCTGCCTGCCCACTTGGAGCAAGTTGTCCTACAAAGTCTATCTCACCATCCTTTTTGGTACCAGCATTGTGGGTCCAGGGGTAATCATTGGCTACCTTTACATCCGATTAGCTAAGATTTACTGGGTGTCGCAAACAGCATCCTTCAAGCAGACCAAGCGGCTGCCAAATCAAAAGGTGCTCTATTTAATCTTCACCATAGTGCTGGTGTTCTGGGCTTGCTTCTTGCCTTTCTGGATATGGCAGCTGCTCTTCCAGTATTATGAATCCTTCCCTTTATCTCCCAAAGTGGTGAAGAACATTAATTACCTGACAACCTGTCTGACCTACAGCAACAGCTGTATCAACCCTTTCCTCTACACCCTGCTCACCAAAAACTACCGGGAGTACCTGAAGAACAGACAGCGGTCCCTTAGCAGCAACAGCGGGTACTTCCAAAGGAGGAATCGGTTTCAGAGGATTTCAGGGAGATCCCTGTCCACGAGCAGTCAGCACTGCACAGAGACATACGTTCTTGCTCACGCTCCTTTGGGAAACAGCAGTGCCTGAAGGTAAAATGTATCTCCAAGAACAATCAATATTGACTTCAATGTTGCTTTGATTTAAAGTGTACATTGTAAAGGCAAAGCCTTAGCAGATCCATAATGTGCACACATTTAGTCCAGAGGCTGTGCCATATGTCTGTGCTCATTTTCTTCAGGGCCACTGATTTGATGGTAGCAACATTCAGCCAAACATCTATCTAAATAGCCTTTTGCTTTTTATCTTTATATTTTATAGTGTATGTTTCCTCAAGTAGCCATCAATAACGACAGCCTGTAATAGGGCCATGTTTTTTAATAGTATCAGCTGTCTCACAGAGTTTAAAACTATGTTATCCCGTGAATGGCTGTAGTTTGCTCTTTCTTTTCTTCAGCAGTAATGCTAAAACTGTAGTTGTATGAGGACTGAAAACAATGAAATAAAGACAAAGCAGCTGATGTTTGTGACATGCAATTCAGTCTGAATTTGGGGCAGGACTGGACAACGTGGATGAGACATATCCAGGGATGTTTGTCCTGATTTTGGTTGTTTTCACATTTACTCTACGCTCACATGTATGCACTGGGATTGATTCTCCACTCGCACTTGTGCCTGTAGTGGGGTTACACCACAGTTCATGTAAACAAGACGGGCTTCCCGTGACAGTGCCACAGTCAGGGAACGCTCAGCATCTCCTAACGCACTGACCCCAAACACATGAGCACCCCTGTAGGAGGCACCCTCTGTCCCAGAGAAGTGTATCTGCCCTCTGCCCTCCTCCAAGCCGGAATCAGGAACCCCTGGTGTTGTTATCCCCAGGGCATCCATCAGCAAACTGCAACATCCAGCCTGAGGGACAAGACCTTCATTACTGAGTCCAAGAGGAAAAGACAGAGGGAGAGGAGGGGGGGTGGGAGATGTGATCTCCAGCAGGCAAAGCTGAAGTCCCTAATATTCTCAATTATAAAAGGAAAAGTTCCCTATTCGTGAGATCGCTTGTTCTGTTCACGGGAGATGCTTTTGCTTTCCTGCTACAAAAAGTGAATATAGTCCTGCATGCACCAAGAACACTTTGCCTGTCCTGGCTTTCACTGACGATAAAGCATCGTTAGTATAAATATATCCTCCGTGATGTCTGGCGTTCCTCCAATGACTCTAAAAGTACCGTCTCTGGGATGCCGCCAACATCCATACAGGAGTCCTCTGCCTGCGTTAGCCCCGTTGCCTCATTAGCAAGGATACAACGATGCAATGCCAACACAACTCTAACCAAGCTATAAAATTGGATGCTTCAAAAACCAAACGCTTAGGAGTAAATTCAGAACTGCAGCATGTTACGCCATTTGGCGGTGAACTCCGTTTGCTTATACAGAAACTGAATTTAGGTTTTAACCACCTATTCCCCCTTGAGGCATTTAAACGGTCATGGCTCATGAGGACAGTGAAAGCTCTGTTTCCAGCCCCCCCGAGTGACATGCTTGGAAAAGAAATTGCCTTTTTCATGCACGGGCTTAAAAGTTTGTTATGTACGGGGAAGATTGCCCGTGTCATGAAAGAGGACTCTCCTGCTTGCAGTTTTAACAACGAACTGTTGCAGAAATGGGAAGACCCTCAATCCGTGTCCCCAACCCCCTCCACGCACACCAGCCACAGGGACACTGCGGGTCCGGGCACCTTACCTGCACCCTGCTTGCAGTGCAGGGCACTGACCAGCAAGTCCTGCTTTGGAATTAGCCCTTTCCCAAATCTAGATGGGCAGAAATACCATATACCTATTCCCTACACTGACAGTACTTGCTAGTTTTCAGACCTTCCTCAGGCTGGAGAGACACAAGACGAAGCCCGTTAGAGAAAGTAAAGCATCATTCACCCCACAGAAAGGAAGAGGGAGCCCATGGATGAATGAGGTGAAAAGGCTTGCTATAGTCATCAACTCGTTTTCCACTTCTAGAGTCTGGTGTTTGTCATGGGCCAGAATGTAAAATTTGGCCTCTTTTTTTTTTTGAAATTGCAATTTTAACTTCTCCTTGCTCAGAAATAGCCAGACAAGCTCAGCACAAGCAATTCCCATCGTTGTGGAGGAAAGCTGTGGCGGGTCGAGCCTTTAGAAAGCACAGTCCGTCTTTTCTAAAATCAGTCAAAATGAGAGGGCAGTTTGCAAATCTCAACTCCTCCAGGCTTTACACACCAATGAGGACAAGTACAGAAGAGTTACCAAAAGACACAGGAGCAGACCTGTCTCAGAGTTAATCAGTGGAACCCATTTGTCCCCAGCGGCACTGCTCTGATTAACTTCTCCAAGCCCACCGCCACCACCATGTCTCACAGAAAATCTTTGCAAAAAAAGCCTGCATGGCTCTGGAGGTGCAACAAGCACCCTGAAAGCAGCATGAGCAGCAAGGTCCTGCCGTGCCCTGGGAGCTGAGCTGGGCTTGACACAGGGTGCGGGGGATCCCTGCCTCCCTGGGAGGACACACAGCCTCTGCCCCGGGCTGCGTCGGTCTCATTTCTCCTTTGCCGTTTGTGCTGTGCTCTCAGCAGGGGCTCACAAGTGTGTTTGTCAAGTCAGCACAACAAAGCCAAGAGAAAAGACGACACCTGCAAGTCAGGGAATGATTGCGGGTGACGTTTCCTGTCGATACTGGGTCATCTTTGAATGATGAGATGCTTCATTCAAGCTTTTTGGTTTCCACCCCAGGCTGGGTTGGGTTTTATTTGCTCCTTCAAACACTCGCATCCATCACCACTCAGCACAGGCAACAATAAGGAAATATTATTCCAACTCTGTGGGTAAAAACAAGGCTCTGAGCAGTTCACAAGCAGCATGTGTGCCAGCTCTGCATCCCCAACTAAGTTTACAGGGCACCAGCCACATTCAGATCCCAAACATTAGACAGCTGTCCTCTGCCTGAAACCAAACAGTGACCCAACCACGAGAACCTGCTGAATATCAATGGGAGAGCCAGAGCAGCCAGTGAGGTCTGAAGGAGGATCTGCCTCCTCCAGGACATAGATTAATTGCTTGGTTAAGAATAGCCATAATAGAATTATTGTGCCCTATTTACTTCTCCTTGCAGAAACCCAGCATCAGTCAAAGATCCTCGAGCTGATCTTTGCAAAAACAAAATTTGAAATCAATGTGAAAGGCATGTGTGTGTACACGTGTCCGTGTGCTTGCATACCTCAGACCATGTCCCTACACCTGCACCCTATTTGCTAGCTCTTCTCCGTGGGGTGAGACCAGGAGCTCATAAATCCTCCCATCTCCGGGGTGTTCAGTGCCCCACAGACTGGATTACACCAGCTGAACTCCAGGTAGCAGAAGTCAAAACTCCTTTTTTTTTTTTGCCAGGGAGCAATGCCTCAAGACTCAAAGAAAGTATAGCTGTAAATACATCATGGCAGGGTGTCCAAAAAGGGCCAGGACAGAGATGCCGGCCCCTGCGGTGCTCCTACCAGCGAGGAAAGGCCGGGTACCCACTCTGGTGGCTGAAACAGGCAGCGAACTACAGCTGGGGCCAAGCGATGTTTTCAGTTGGATAGTGTCTGTGCCAGGAAAGGATGACGTTTGTGTTTACCCAAACTATCTGCAAATCCACCCAGAAATTTAAGAATCCTCCTGGAAATTTTTTGGGTTTTTTTTTCTTTCTCTTTTTCCAAATACTGAATTGTCTCGTTTCAGCCTTTAGGAGGCAAAACAACACAATTTCTCACTTCAAGTTGAAGTTTTATTCATTGGTTTGCTTACCCTTAATTTCAAAAAATCCTTTGTGCATTTTGTTCAACCCACAGCACCCTGACAAAAAGTCCCACAGTTCAAGCAGCAAAGCAAAGAGCAGCATCATCCCTCTGTCCAAAAATTGCCCAAACAGGGTGGGCACCCACACTGGAGAGCGGTGCAGCACCCACCCTCTGCCCAGTTCCTACTCGCACAGTTGCAGCAATCATAGGCACAAACCCTCCTCTTCATCTGCTGGTGGAGCCTGATTTAAGCTGATCGGACCACCCGTCCCCAGCCTGAGTCCCCTCCTTGTTCCTGCAAATGGCAATTGCAAGAGCACAAGATGAGGCTGCTTTGGGCCACCCTTTTAACACATGCAGGTGTCCCACCCGGCTCCCCGGGAGATAATCACAGAATCCCTTAGTTTGGAAGAGACCTTTAAGGTCATCGAGTCCATCAACCCAACACTGCCCAACCCACCCCTAACCCGCGTCCCTCAGCACCATGTCTGCGCATCTGGGAAATACCTCCAGGGATGGCGATTCCACCACTGCCCTGGGCAGCCTGGTCCAATCCCTGACAACGCTTTTGGTGAAGAATTTTTTCCTAATGTCCAATCTAAACCTCCCCTGATGCAACTTGAGGCCATTTCATCTTGTCCTATCACTTGTGACTTGGAAGAAGAGACCGACCCTCACATCACTGCAACCTCCTTTCAGGCAGTTGTATAGAGCAAGAAGGTCTCCCCTCAGCCTTCTCTTCTCCAGACTAAACAATCCTAATTCCCTCAGCTGCTCCTCATGGGACATGTTTTCCAGACCCCTCACCAGCTTTGTTGCCCTTCTCTGGACACGCTCCAGCACCTCAATGTCCCTCCTATACTGTGGGCAGCAATTCTTCAGCCTGCCTCTAGCCAGACAGGAAAACCTTGGCATGTGCTCCCAGAAGAGGATCCAGACAATAGATCAACAAAGGACAGTTTTGTTTCGCTTACAGCTGTGAGATGGCAAGGATGGGCTGGGTGAGGAGCGGGGATGGAAGGAGCTCCATAGCTCTAGGTCACTAGTTCAGTATGCGGCCAGGTCGTGAGGGGTGGGATTTCCAGATCAGCAGGTCATTTCTCTGGGGTGTTTGCTAAGAAACCTCTTGTTTCAGTGTTTGCTTGAGGGCATTAAAAGGAGAGGCCAAAGGCTGAGCAGATGTCGGAGAGCAAATCTGCGCTTTGGCAGAGCTGCCTAGAAAAAAACCCATTCCTCTTGCTGGTGCTGGGCCACTTGCATCTGCTGTGATGGCCACACCAGGCTTCTGGCACTGAAATCGCCGTGCCTGAGCCTCCCCCCACACTCCCCCAGCACCCGGGGCAGCTGCTACAGCACCACAACCACAGACGGGCCTTTTTTGGTTGGGTTTTTTTTCCCTTTCTTCCACAACGCACGATCAAATCCTGGGACCCTCACCCTGCTTTTGCTGCTTTTCCAGATGAAATTCCAGCTGTCTCCTCTGCAAGACTGGAGAATCCTTTGGAAGAAAAGTATCAGACCCTCACTCGTATTTGGCCAGCTTTGCTTTAAAGTGACACCCAGGCACGCTGAATATTGTCTTACGCACAGCTGATCTAGGACAGCTCTGCGTGGGGATTCATGCCGTCTATTTATGGCATGAGCTGTCACATCCTGGAAAAAAGTGTCAGTTCTAAATGAGTCTGACCACTTTTGCATTTCCAAATTCAATATCTCAACTGTAAGTCCTGTTTACACCTTGGTACACCTGATTTGCAGTTAAGGATACTGATTCAGGCACAGAAATGTGGTGGAATCAAGATAATCAAGGCAGCAGTGTAATAGCAGAGAACAAATCATGCTGCAAGAATAGAGAAAAACTGAAAGCTGACTGCAAACAATGCAAGAAAAAATCTCATGTTGTTGAGTGAGTGCAAGCAGCAGATAAATCCATTGCAGTTATTAACAAGCGCATACGAGGAAAAATAATCTTTGTTTTACAGTGCTGGACCCCTCATTAACTTTTATTATTTAGGAAAGAGACCTCAGAGCTATAAGTAGTCCCCAGCTCCATGCTCAGCAGCAATGCAAGGAGCAAATGTGCCAGTTGTGCAGAAAGGCATCAAGAGCAAAACTGGCTCAACCCAGTCCTGCCATTTCTGGTTTAAAATTGAGAGATTTTCCTCAGTTTATCGCTTCTCGTGTTACTTAAATACAGCGTCAGACATGCTACGATAGATACTTCACTTCCTTTAGCGTACACCTCCAGCAGCTCTCAACCAAAAATGGTACAGGTTTGAATGCTACAGGACAAAGCACGTAAATCCAATATACGGGTGCGACTCACGTGAGTCTCCCCAGGCAGCTTTGAGGCCAATCGGCAGCAGCTGCTCAAGTGCCGTTGGCACAGTAAACATTTCAAGAGAAACTTTAGCTCGGTTTTATTCTGCTTTCCCAGGAACAAACAACCCATCAGCGTAGTTTGAGATCAGAGTCCACCAGTTAAAAAAAAAAAACAAAAAACACAAAAAACCAAAAAACCCCAGAGTTTTATATGCAAACTGAAGGCTTGCTGCTAAATCCAGTCTTCCCAAATGTTTGTCACCTGGAAAGCCATCTGTCTGTGAGGAGAGCTCATGTTTTTGCCTCAAGAGAAAGTACAAATATCATAAATTTGGTTTCAAAGACCAAAACACTCAAGCATGCATAATTTTACCTGTCATTAGATTTAATTACATGTCGAGTAGCTGCTGTTACTAGTTTAAAGCTGTCTAGAAAGAGAATAAAATAACATAATAAGAGTAAATACATTAAAAAAAAAAAAAAAAATCAGGGAAAACACCTGCCTCGATGGTAGAGTGAAACATCCACTGCCACAGGACCAGACTGGATTTGTCACAGCAGCTCTGACTGCAACTACTGTCCTGGCTGATTCTGGCATCACCCGTTTCACACAGACATCCTGCACCTCTTCTCTCACAGTTCATTCATTGGCACCAACTGCACTTCCAGCCACAAAACATCCCAGACCTGTCTTTTCAGACATGCCAAAGGCAGCACAAGTGGTGCACCCACCAACGGACAGATCCTTGTGGGAAAGGCAGGCAAACGCCAGCAATGAAGTATGAGCACCAGTAAGGTGGTGACATGAGTGACCAGTACGGACATGAGGATCAAATATTGTGACAAAAATTTCTAACTCTTAATCACTGTGCCTTAAAAATAAAACAAAATAAATGGGGGAGATTTCTTCCACAGCACTGCGGTAGCAGGTACCTGCATGTTTTGGGATCCAATGTACCAACCACCCCTTCCAAAGTTTTGTTTTCCAAGGAATCTTGACTGCTTTCAACTATCAAATCTGGTGCACACATCTGAGCACATGTGGGCAGCAATCATAGAATCCTTTAGGTTGGAAAAGACCTTTAAGACCATCTAGTCCAACCATTGATCCTCCTCTACCAGGGCCACCACTAATACACATCTCTAAGCACCACATCTACACGACTTCTAAACACATCCAGGGGTGGCGACTCAACACCCTCCCTGGGCAGCCTGTGCCAATGTTTGAAAACCCTTCCAGTGAAAAAATTTTTCCTAATGTCCAGCCTAAACCTCCCCTGGTGCAACTTGAACCCATTTCCTCTTGTCCTATCGCTGGTTACTTGAGAGAAGAGACCAGTGCCCACCTCACTGGAACCTCCTTTCAGGTAGTTGTGGAGAGCAGTAAGGCCTCCCCTCAATGGCACACTCTGGCTTTTCCTGTGTTTGTGTTTATTTGAAACACTAATGGAAGCACACCCAGCCAGCCTCCTGCTCCTCACTTGTTCAGCTTATGATTTACTGCTCAAAGGAGAGTGTAACATTAATTAATCCATTAACTGCAAGCATTTTACAAACAGAAGTCTTGCATCCAAAACATCTATGTGAGTTGGTGAGTCAGTAGTATTCTCTGATATCCTTGGAGGCAAATTTCAGTTCTGTGTCCAGAACAGGAGCTGGGGAGAGCTCAGTACCGAGGACAACCAGGCTACAGCAGCAAGACACGGTGTGCCCTGAGCCCCACAGCTCCCGCAGCCGCTGACCCAGCTGCCCTCACAGGACAACCTCTCTGGGGATCCGAGGTGCCCCAGGAGAGCATTCCAGCTAGTCCACTTCAGAGATGCTGGCCCTGACATAAAACGAGATAAGCAACTCAAGGGCGTCAAGGGAGGAAAAGGATTTTGTAGATTTCATCCTATGTCTTGTGTATCTGTTCAGATAGTTTAGCAACATTTGGCAAAACCTGGGGATGAGTAAGGCAGGAGTGGAGCAGCAGGTGGGTCCCACCTGGCGTTGGCTGAAATGTGCCGGTGGCCTGTGGAAAAGAAAGCCTGACTATGAAGGTTATGGGCCAAACCACCCAGGGAGCCCAGGACTGACAGAGAGGTAGCCTGACACAGTTCAGGCTGAGATCTCTGAAAGAAATGCATGTTTAGGTTTGCACAAAGCCTGCCTGTCCTGGATTTGCAGCTGAGGCTTTGAATCTCTTATTTCATGCAAACCAAACGTTTCAAGGAAAAACTACAGGGTCAAATCTTTAAACAGTAAAATGGGTTGACTTCCACTACAGTCAGTGCAGTTGTACCAATTCACCTTAAAAAAACCCCACAAACCAAAACAAAAAAAACACCACTCAAAATACTTTTTACCCTTTGACTCTACTAAACATGATTCTCAGTTGTCCACACTAAAACAGTCAAGATAGCAAATGATCTTCTGAGTGATAAAGTAATCCACTTACTAGCACCTGCAGTATTCAAATGCAAGGTCTACCCCAAGTCACACTAGAAACAGTACAAAAATAATACAACATAAGGTGGAATTTCCAAAGCCTTCCAGTCCTTAGAGCATCAGAAAATGATGCATTTCCTCTCTTTAAGGGCAGCCTGTGCTGAACTCTCCTGTGCTGTTCCAGCCTTCTCCTTCATGGCTGGATTTCAGTACAGCAGCTTTGGCCATCTGGCTTCATTAAAACCTCATCGTGTCCCCAGCTTTTCTTGATGGACCAAAAATAGTAAGAGCAGTTTCCCATTTAGCAATCCCTCATTAAGCAGTGTTAGCTGGTGGGTTGATTACAATTTAGTTTAGCTAATTAAAGAAGAAAACATCCTTCTAAGCTGCTGGGGCTTGATTTTCTTCCTTCTGTCTAAAATTCTTCCTTGATTTGAAACTCATGTCTGAAAAGATCTGCCTTTGGACCAACCTGTGACAGAACATACCCTGAAGCAAACACCTAATGCCATCAAGGCTTCTGCACCCCAGCAAGAGAGTAGCCTTCATTTATGCTATCCCTGATCAATGGATGGAGCTAAAATCTAAATAACCTCTAAAAGAAAACAGCCAGCACCAAAGCACCATGCAGGAGGACCAGCCAAGGGATTTTGGACATTCTGCATTCATGCAGACCCCATGGTAGTTGCTCTTGGTGGTTGCCCTTGCCCAGGGAGGTTGGGCTGGGAGGTGAGGGGCATGCCCGTGCCCGGCTGGGAGAGGGCTCCATCCCATCCATGCAGCTGGCACCCTAAGACTCCCTGTCCAGGTTAAAGGAAAAATGCGTGAAGCAGCTGGGAGAAAGTTATCTTTCTCCCATTCTACAGGAATGGTAGACTATTAATGTCCTTGACTGAAAAGAGAAGCCCATAGGATTTGATACCTGGGTTTGGAGTGCTTGAGGATTATTCTGGATGTTTTAAGAATTGCAAATACCTGCTTTAGACATTTTCCTTGGAGGAAAAAAACCTCCTCAAAGCCTTGGTGGTGGAAAGCAAAAGCCCTGCCTATGTCCCCACACCTGAACAACCAAATACCATTCCCAGGGACAGGAGGTGGCTGCTGTACCCTCCCCACACCAGGAAAATCAACATGTCCCCACAGAACAGAGGGGAGCAATGGGGATGTGCTGAAAACATTTGGCTTAAATTGAAGAAATTTTAGTTAAAACTTGCTCCAACACAGACCTTCCTGTGAACCTTGGCTAGTCAATTAATTTTCCCGTGTTTAAGATTCTCGTCAGTAACTTGCCCATTCTTTCCCCCAGCTTTTTGTCCCTCTTGACTATTTAGGATATAAATTCCTCGGGACATCGAGTACCCCTGGCAAAGCCTGTGTAGATGTTCAGTACAGTGGGGCCACAAAAGTGACTGATGACTTCAAAAGCAGCTCTGATACAAACAACAAATTCCAGCTGCCGATGTTAAAAGCAGAGGTATTTACTAGAGGGAGGCTTTAATCCTGCACAAAGCTGGTGCCGTGGTGTCAGATGTCCATACATAGACAGCACGTATCATCTGTGCTCCAGAGCGAGGAACCAGCAGAAGATGTCTCCGCAGCAGCAGGGACCTTGCTCCATGTGTGCTGCTCGCTACCAGCTCTGTGGGATGGCTCTACCCTGCCCCAGCCAGCTTATACAGCTGCCTCCAGAGTTATTGTGATAAATTTATTATCTCCCCCCCCCAATGAATAATAAAGCAGCCTTTCAGCCCTGCTGGGAAAAGAATGGATATGTCTGGATATGTGCTTATGGAAGAACTGTACTGGCATATTCGGAGCTTCTCTGACTGGTCAGGTAAATCCATCACTGACATGCAAAAATGCTGCCTTAATGGATTAGCTATCATTTTGCAAATCTTGGCTAAGGAAAGCAGGCTAATGTCAGATGACCCAAGTACTGGTTAAATGCTGTTGTTTCTCCTTGGAGAGGCAAGATGAATTTGCAGCTTTGGGAGAATGAAGCATCCACAGCACTTACCCAGCGCTGCACTGACACCCACTGCAGCTGCCTGTAGCCAACAAGATAGACCTGAAAATTACCTTTGAAGTAGAATTGTAGAAACTGCCTTTCACAGGGCTTCTCTGCACAAGTCTCCAAGCATCCGTACGCATCACTCCCCGCTGTAGCTCAGCAAACGGCAGAAGCTCTGGGGCAGGAGCTGGAAACATCAGACCAGAGCAAACCTGCCAGCAGAGCTGTGAGCCAGCGAGAGGAGACGGTGTGCACGGAGGAAAGGAATTCTGCAGCTTTGAGTAACAGTCTGCCAGGCAGGGGTGGAGAAGGGCTGCAGATACGTGTCTCCTGGGGGTTAGCAAACTTCTCCAAGAGCACACGTCTCAAACTGCTCAGCTCCGACCAGGAGGAACAGCGTGTCAGGCTGCCCCTCTGCTTCTGCGGGAAGGGGAGCTCCGGTCCCAGACCTGGACCTCGAACAAGCACCACGGCGTCCCTGTCAATAGAGAAAAGCTCAGAACATTTACCTTCCTTACTGAAGCCCTTTGAGATCAATGCACGAAACAACAGCACGCTGTATGCTTCTTGGATCTTCGCTTTAGCATAAAGTAACACACAGTTCTATGTTTTCTCTATTTCTGGGCAAAATAATTTTCAAGAAGAGAGAGGAGCTGCCAGGCTGGTTGGGGAAGGGAGTAAGTCACGTTGGGGTACAAGCAGGGGAACCTGAGAGCTCTGCCCGAGGCCACGCTGAGCCAAAGCCAAGCTGTCTACCTGGCACAGTGCAAGACAGCTTCAGCACCGAGAGATTTAGCACCTCCTCGCTGCAGGACCTGGGTGAGCTTGAGGAGAAGCCCATCCTCCTGGGAGGCAAGCCGAAATGCCAACACTGCTCAGCACACTGCCTGCCGCTCACACAGAGGCGGGACGACGCTGAGTTATCCTTGGCACGTCTCCCCCCCAAGCTGAAGTGATGTTTATAAGGGCACTCTTTTTACATGAAAGAAAAATACGCCCAAGCTGAGTTAAATGGCAGATGTTTCTTTAGGCTGAAGTTTGGCGGGGGATGCAGAACAGGATTGTTCCGGCACTATCCAAGGCGGCACTCTTGTGGCGGTTTCTCTGTCTCCATTTTATTTATTTATGCACTTCTTATGATTCTGTACTTCTCTCTCAGGGCTGTGCAGAGCCTGAGTGGCAGAGGGGGGAGGGACTCGCCAATGCCCACTGACGGGGGAACCAAAAATTGGCTATGGACACCAGAATAACCACGTGGGAGAGTGGATGCGTATCAGTGGCTATAGGGGCACAGTCGTGTCAGTGGGAAAGTGTTTGGAAGAGCGACCATGTCATCCTTTTGTGCATGGCAGAGGCAGAAGAGTGCTGGAAAAGCACCACATTCCTGCTAACCCGCTCTGAGGCAGTGTTGTTAAAGCTCCTGGTGGACCAGCGGCAAAGATAACAGAGCTGTCCTTTCAGTCCGGGAAAGAGCAAGTGTGTGCTTCGGGTAAAGGGTCACAGCCAGACAATCAAGAGCCACTTGCCTTGATTTTCAGCCAAGGAATTTTCCCGGAGATCTATATCACATCTGCTTAGCTTCAGCCCACTGCCTCTAAACATCTCCTGCTGCGAGGTGCCAAACCAGCTTAGCAAAGCCAAGGGAATACAAGAGCCTTGTAATAACAGCACCTAACCCCCCTCCCAGGGAGGAACAATTTGTCCTTTGTCATTCCCGTAATAGAAAGCTGTACTGGGCTACAGTGAATTTCTACGGTCTCTGCATCCATTACATTGGGAAAACTTCAACAGCAGCAATATAGAAGCACCGTTAACAACTGACAAACCCACCTCAATGCACCGTACGGAGCAAGTAGGGAACAAGGGCCCGGATCTGCATGCATAGGGTGGGAAAAGCATCACTTCCAAGCACTTTGCCACACTTCTAATTACAGGAATGTACACACGGACGTGAAGGCTGCCCAGACCCAATGTGGCCCAGCAGCTCAGTCTATTAACAGCCAGAGGTATGGGGGTGAGACCCCATCCCAGCCTCAAGCAGGTCACCTCGATGTCCATGCGCTCCTACAGCCTATGGTGTAAGTGCACCACATGCCTCTTCTCCATCCTGGGAAGGACTTACTTCTCAGCAGGGGCTAGACCTAATTGGGACTCTTCCAGACACAGCTCTGGGATAGGTCTGCACCACTCAGGAGTCAGAGCATCACCATGTCTGATCCTTCAGTTTGATTCATAATTTTGGAGACAGGAGCTTACAGAAAACCTGGCTGGTTCTGAAGTCAAATATCGCAGGAACAGTGTGCACCCTCTATAACTAGTGGAGCGTGAATACTATTAGTCAGTACCCGACAGCAACAGAAAATCAGTATAATTGGCATTGTACAGTATGTGGTTATCCTACAGGAAATTGTACCTTGCTGGACCAAGCCACAATAAAAGGGCTGGATATAACTCTGCAGCTCAACGCACCAAGGCCCTACAGCAAATCACTGTTATTTGACACAGGATAAATAAGGGACCGGTTCAAAGGCCACTGCAGTCAGTGAAGAGCATCCTGCTGATCTTAGCAGGCTCTGGATCAGCCCCCGTGGGACTGCGCATTCCTGCTGTCTCAAGTCCTTGCCCACATTTTCAGCACACAGTTACATCTCACAGAGTCCCAGCTTACTCAGGTGTGAAATAAATGCTGCCCATTTTGGCAGAGATATAGACAGGGAAAGCAGGAGACAGCACACAAAGGGAGCTTTTTTTTTCCCCTCCCCCTCTCGACTACCAGTGTTTTCTGTGACAATTCCCCTCACATTCAATAGATCAGAAATTAAAGAAGCTACTGTAGAGAAACAGCAGGCATGCATGGGTGGGAAAGCTTTAAAATAAGCCCTTTAAAATTAATTCTTAGACAACGATGTTTTATCTGAAGCTACATGTTAACAGCTGGCAGGATTGACGGTGCCTTTTCTGCTCACACAGGCACAACAGAAATACATGCTTTATCTCATAGCCATGCTGGGTACAAAACGCATTTCTCTGGTTTTCATTCACCCTCAAAGCACTTTGAAAACATGGAGAGCTGTTTATCCAATTATACACCCAGGTCCTCCCTTATCCTCCCCTCTTCCTCAGCGCTGCAGTTTGAGCAAAAATGCTGGGTCCGTCCTCAAAAGCGTGCTTCTTTTTTTGCACTCACAGACATTCACTCGTCTCCCTAATTCCAGGCCCCTCACTGTTCTCATCAAACCAAACTATTTAACTGCACAAGATTGCCTCAAGAGGCTGGCAAAAAGATTTACCACATGTTTAAAACATAAAAGCTCATCCAGAGTCAGAGAAGCATCCTGTAGCAATTCAAGAACTGCTGTAGATCAACCTCCAATTTTACAATCTAGAAAATAACTCCAAGTTTTTTCAACACAGCCCCTAAAAAAAAGAAGGTGATTGTTTTCTGTTTCCTTGGGCACATGCATTTATGTTAAGAGTAACCTTCAAAACTGCCACCAGTCAGTCAAATGGCCTCAGGTTGCGCCAGGGGAGATTTAGATTGGATATTAGGAAAAATTTCTTCACCAAAAGAGTTGTCAAATATGGTGAGCGACCATATTTGACATGTCAAACCATGTCAATAAGGGACAAGGGTTAGTGGTGATTTTGGCAGTGTTGTGTTTATGCTTGGACTCAATGATCTTAAAGGTCTCTTCCAACCTAGGTGATTCTATGGTAAATCCCTGTAAGCAGTTTGAGAACAACCCTCCGCAGAGCTGGGCTGTTGCATCGGGCTCAGATATCCACCAGCAGCGCTGGGCTAGAACTATGGAGGATAAAGTCCTCTCTACTGCCAGCAGGACAGGCTGGCCCCAGGACATTGGGATGAGGAAAGCATCCAGGTCTTGCCTTTTTTGAGGCCTGAGGAGCAAATCGCCATTTCAAGGCACGGTTTCAAGAGACAGATATCAAACGCTTTGGCTGTTAGTGCTACTACAGTAATGAGAACAGATTAAGTAGACAGATGTCTAGGAACTAAGAATGTATACATCAGGCAAGGGAAGGAATATGAATCCTTCCCTAGAGTGTTATCATCACTGATTTTTTTTAGCTAGGACTCATCCTGGAATGGCGTATGTTATGGAATTCACTATGCGCTTCTCCAGAAGGGTTTGGCAGTTTGAACTTTCTCACTAATGGACACTTTCCCACCTCATGAAGTTACCAACCTTTTTAATTTCTCTCTCTCTCCAAGACAGAGCAGGGACTGAAATCCCTGCGGAGTGTGAAGAGGAGGGCGTGGCCCAGCGGCGAGACTAGGAGAAACCCTACTCTCACAGCACCCGCTCTGCAGAGGGCTCTTGGTCTCATCTCCCACAAGCAGTGAGATTTATTCCAGGGGTTTGTTTCCTTTCTAATTCCCCACCCGCAAATGATCCTAAGTCTCTGCATTTTGTTTTATTCCAATCAGCAGCAAGACTAGTGGCTTCTGTACTGCAAAAAGCAGAGTGAAAAAGCAGACAGCAGCTGGAGAAACAACACGCAGACATCCTAGTGCCAGAACTGATGTCACACCGAAGAGATATTTGAAAAAAATTTAGTGGCTTGATATCATTTACTCCCAGAGGCAACAGCTATCCAAAGCACTACAGCACGATTTGCACTCTCGAATTCTGGTCTCTACGTGCTCGACAAGTGGAACAAACTCTGGTTTGTATCTCATGCTGCAGGGACAGCATGGGTTGAAATGCCCTGGACTTTTGCTATCCAGCTGTTGTAGAGCAATTTAAATATCATCTTTACTGGCTCGAACGTGAAAATCCCCCCTCCCCAGGCGGTGACCTGAACTGAGGGGCGGGACTTCATGGGATAACATCGAGCAAGACCCCCTTGTGTCTCCACAAAGCGTTTGGCTTGCCCAGGCTCCCTCCTTACTCCTTCTGCAGGGACACGGTCCACTGGCAGCAACGTGCTGGGCAAGTCTGACCTGGCAAGTGAAAAGCAGGGATATTCTCCAGGCTTGGCAGAAAGGCACAAGCAAAATAAGAAGGGGACAGCATCTCCCAGTGTTATCTTCTGTATGTCAAACCCCACCCCAGCAGAATTAGGGATATGCTGCAGAGGTGGGGGATGGAGCCTTGGGCAGCAGGGACCTCGCTGCATCCGTCCTACACCTTCCTCCAGAGACATGCCCCAACCCCAGCCTGGGCAATGACCAGTGCAGCTGGGGCAAGAGCTGTCTCAGCAGAGAGAACCTTGATGTTCCTGCCACAGGAAGGGCTGGTTTCCAGCAGCAGGACCCTCAACACGGTGGGGAGCAGCGGTGGGGAGTGCTGCTCGCACCGGGGAGGCACAAAGGCACCACGCTGCACGTGCACGAGCCGCTGCTGGCATTTCTGATGCCAGCAGGATGGCACACTGAAGCGGCTGGCATTGCTTTTCTCCACCACCAGAGCTGGTTTTAATTAGCTCCTTCACCTCAAAGAGAACACGCATACTTTCAGGATGAAGTAGGACCTCTGACAGGGCTGGGGATGCTGGGAGAAAATATCCCGCGGGATAAATAAGAGCACTTCTACTCCTGTTATTCCACATTTTTACCAGTGTTGTATTATCCACGTTATTCTCAGCAGGTAAAACACAACCTGTGTTGACAGCAGGCAAAAAGCGTCTGAATCACATCCTGCTTCTGCACCACCCGGCAAAAGAAGATCAAAAAAGACCTTATGGCTAATTATTTACTTGACAGATTTCACATTCAGAAATTCTCTCTTTCCAGATGCTGAGATAAATATTAATAAAAAAAAAATTATTCATCATTTTTACTTCCATCAGTTGTCTACTAAAGCTTGTTTCTCGGCCATTACTGTTTTCTGCACAGGGAGCTTTCTAGCAAGTGTCACAGTAGTAGTCAAAAAGCACAGTCTGCTTTCATGGTGGACTAAGAATCACCAGGTTTCTGGTCTGATCCTAAGCCCATTTTGAAGCCAGTGGGACTCCTTGAATCAAGTCCTTGGTGACTTGGCAAATTTACAGAGGAACGCTTGGTTCTGAGTGACAAAGCAGGAGCTGTTCAGAGGAACAAGCCCGCAGTTGCTTTAGCTTTCCTGTCAGTACTGTCTCTTCCAGTAGTTTGGAACATCTCTCCACATATCTAAATCTTTGTGTGCTCACTCACTGCTCCCTGATACAGTATTTTTTTTTTTTAGTTATTATTTTGGTGCATAAGACACGTTGTCATTTCATATTTATTTAGAAAAATTCAAACTCTAGAACAGAGAAAGCAGCACAGTCCAGACTACTTAGGTGCATTTCTCAGAAACACAGTGACTTCGTGTTTCAAAAATGAAAAGCAGAGCCTGCACTGAATTTAAGGATATACAAATAACTTTGAAGCTGATCATTCAAGGTCAGAAGTAAGCCTTCTGCCTCCAGGCTGGGGAGACACAGTTCTCCCCATCCCTTCTGCCCAACCAGCAAGCACAACAGTCTTGTAGCCACCCAGCAAGTGATGTGATGGGTCTTCTCCAGAGCCCAGTGCTGCTTTGCTGCATACAGCAGTGGGCAACACTATGGGAAAGTAATTAAAGCTGTGCCACAAGAGCAAACGAAAGCTACGGCACTCCTGCTGTTCACAAGGGTCTTGTTTTGCTGCAGCCTCAAAGCCCTGAGGAAACCTAAGCAAAGCCCCCAGGCTGGCCGAGGGCTTCCCAGGGGCTGAACATGATGCCGATCAGCTCCTGCTGGTCCAGCATGAACAGAAGAAAAGGGACACCGCTGCCTGCACTTTCCTTCCCCTGCCCTTCCTCGAACTCTGGCTTCTCCTGCTCCAGCACTACAAAACTCTCTTCAGCCTTAAACATCATGAGGTGCCATCAAACATGTGACCTTTGGTTTGGGCACAAGCATTTAGACAGTGCAGAGGCTTTAAAACGGATCTAGGCACAGCAGTGAATCCCATCCTAAGCCTTGCCAGCTCAGCTGCCCCATCATAAAGACGATGCAGCAAATTCAACCTGGAACAAAGGGCTCCGTACCGAGCACGCATCCTGCATGCAACCTGGCACGGGATATTCACCAGGCACACACCTCCTACCAGGTTTTCTAATCAAGTGTGACACTGACCTCCTGGTCTAATGCCACAGATTGGGGACAGGTAAATGGCTGAAGACAAAATCTGAAAAGGAAACAGGGAAAATCCTGTGGCCAAGACCAGAATCATGAATGAGCGTACCTCGGAGAAATCTTTGGCAGGAAAACAGGGACCCATATTCTGTGACTACCCCAGCCAAATCCAGACATCTGGTCATCCTGAAGTTATTCCCTCTTTGCCTTGCTCCACATATGCAAAGGGCTTGGAAAGCAAACACCGCTTAGCACTAACAACAGCAGATAAGGGAAGAGCTAAGACACCAACAGATACAACCTGAAGCATTAGACGAGGGGAAGAAAGATGCTACTGAACAGTATGGCTGTGCCAGTACTTCTGATACTGCAGCTATCAGAAGCATCTCATACCAGCTTTGAATACAGGTGACAGTGACACACACACCAAGCTACATAAATACAACCAATGAGTGGTATCTGTATTGTTTTATCCAGCATCTAATAAAGATCAGCTTTTCCTTTGCTGCTCCCAGTTGAAACAGATCAAATGGTTGCACAGGAACGGGTAACTTTTGAGATAATCAAAACATAAAGAGAAATCATCACCAGTGTTTCTCGCCACAGACTTAGCTGGCTGGCTGTAGGATTAACTTCCCTTGAAAAGAAAAAAGAAATTGTACTTTATGCTGAAGAACTAAAGCCACCAGGTTTCTCCCTCTCATGATCTTCTCTAAGCCAATTCATCCACTCTGTGAAACAGAAGTCAACAAACTCATTAAACCACCATCGTAACAGATTTGTCCCACAAAACTTTTTGCCCCTCGGTTAATGAGCATGGGGAAGAAAAGAGGAAAGATATGGGAACAGTTTGCTGGCACCACTATGGAGATAGCAGTCACCTTCATGCTCTGGGCAACTGATGTATTAACGGTGGATTAGATGTGACAAGTTCCAAGAATTCATGCAACGGAGGCATTCCTCATTTGCCACAATAGAACAGACTGGAATAGCATGATGCTATTAACTGGATCTTGAACCCAATTGTCCATCCTGTGAGATGGGTCTTTTGCATCCAGGAGAGATACGTGGGCATCAAAGTAGTGTAAAATAACTATAATCAGCAAGTGCAAGGTGGCCATAGCCATATCTCAGAGCGAGGCGAAGACCATAATTTCTTCTATTTTCCTTCTTTTCCTTTCATGATTTACAAAAGACCCAGTTATCATTTTCTCAACTGGATTCATTTCAAGCATCTGTTTCTTCAAAGTACGCTCTCATTTTTGTTGCTCACTTTAGACCGGACACCAGTGTGAGGTGGGATTGCTACTGGTCCCACACTGGACGAACACACTCACAGACCTGGATTTCTGACGAAAATTTTCACACTTGCAAATTGACACATTTGCTTCCTGCAAGTAATCACTCACAGTAGCTTTTCCCAAAGGCATTCCTGCCAGCAAACGCATTAGCTCAAGTATTTGGGGATTTGACCACAAAGGAGGTCACAAAAAACAGCAGAAGCAAATGCAACATTTAATTTGACAAATATTTACCAAAAAAATGGCACCCAGCCTCTGTGGCAGCCATCCCACAGTAATTATACTCCTTGCATCCACGTCTAATTTAGAAAGTCTGAATGGAAGGAAATAGTCAGTGTTCTTTTGGGGAAATAAGATTTACCTTGAGTAAAACCGAGGCTCATGCAACCAGCCACCAAAAGTGCTGCAGAGCTCCCAGGCAGAGCTTAAGGACAAATTTTGCTAGTTGTAGGTTACAGAAGTTCGTGTTTAATAAATTTTGACTCATCAGTAAGTCCCTGGCAGCACTCTGAAGGGAAAGTGTGGCAGGTTTTGAAAGGCACCGGTCTGAGGGAGCTCACAGGTTCGTACTTGTCACTGATGACAGTGAGAAACCTTTCAAAGGGTACTCTGAGAAAATTGGTTTATGCAATTATAGAGATTTATGTCTCTTACAGTTCCAGGAGATTCACTGCTATTCTGGAGCTCTCGGCGCAGAGGAATCATCAGAAGAAAAATGTAATGTCGTCTTTGGATGGAGACTGTGTCGTTGTACCCATGAGGTAAATAAAGTGACTGGCTTCAATGTTTGGTTAGGTGAGAATAAAGCAGCTCCTCCCTTGGCGGAGGCAGAGACTGTGGGAAGAGCCTCACCACAGCAAATCACCCTGGCGTGCAGGGGGAAAAAAAAAGAAAAAAAAAAAAGAAAAATCAGAGCCGGGAAGCAGCGACCACGTTTTGTTTTAATTCCATAGTGCAGATAGAAGCAGCTCATTATCGAAGGCACTGAGTTTGCCAAGAGTTCTCATTAACGGTGCACATTTATGCAGTTAGTCTGCAACAGTTTTCATGGTTTGAATGCGTTAAAGATGGTGTGTCGAGGTCCCATCTAGGGGTAGGGTGTTTAGAGTAAATGCCCACAGCTATAAACCGCAAGAGTCCTAGCCCCAGCCCTGAATTTCCCCAGTGTTGTGTAACATTAAATTTATCATTTAAATAGCACCCCAGCTGAGATTTCAGTGAATCAGATATATGGAAAATAAATGTCAAAGTCCATCTATGTTATTTAGCGTATACACAGGGCAGAAATAATGAATCCATAGAGATCTAAATCAAGGACTTTTAAAAGCAAATCTGTCATTGCCCTATCAGGATAATAACAGGACATTGCACCACCAGCTCCCATAGTCTTCTACCAATTCTCAGATGTTCTGAGAATACTCTGGTTCCTGCAATACCTGGACTGTTGGAAAACCTCATCTTTCTTTTTTAAAAAAAAAAAAAAATCAAGGAGAAAAAAAAAAGGAACAAACCAACAAAAAAACCCATAAACCATCAAGTTTCTAGCCCCTCAGGTTGCACAAATTAGCTCATAAACATCACAAAGAGAAACCCAGGTCTAGTTTCTCGCACCATCTTGTGATTCCTAAGCTGATCCCAGGCCAAGTTTCTGGCTTAGCTCCAGGCTAATGCTTCTGCTCCTGAGCACCCATGGATTCACTGCCTGCCCTCAGCCTTGGGCAGGATAGAAGAAAAAAGAATGAAAAAAAGAAAAAGCAAACTGAAGCAGCCATTTGAGTCTTCCTGACACAGTGCTTGCTCAGAAAGACGGCAAATCCCTGGAGAAAGCACCACCACAATGGATCCAAACCAAAACCCTGTGATGGGAGGCTTGCAGACTGCAAGGAATTTGAAATGTTGGCTTTCAGAGAATACCTGAGGTTGGAAAAGACCTTTAAGATCATCTGGTCCAACCATTGACCCTACTCTACCAGGTCCAAGTAGGCATATGGCACTTAGACACTGATTGGAACATATAGCTACATACACGTTGAACATATAGGTCCAATGGCACTTATACGTTGATTATAAAATACAGTTACATACATGTTGAATGAATAACACTTCGAATTTAATGCCTGAGCTCCTGGCCAGGGCATCAGCACCTTCCCTGGGTAGAAGGGTTTGCTCCGGCTGCAGGACTTGCTCCCCGAGGCAGGAGACTGAAAACGCTTCACGTAAGCACACTGCTGATGTTTCTCTCTGACTGGAAACGTTCCTTCTGTTATTCTGAACAGTCTGTCCACACTTCATGACATAAACTGCTTTAGAAATTACAGCCCTGGAATGTAAATCCAGGGCAGGCTGGCTGCTAGCCCTGGCTGCTCCTTGCAGCCTCTTTGCCAAAGGGTATCTGGTGTCAGCAATAGAAAGAGGGACAGAAGCATTTAAAAAAAAAAAAAAAAAAAAAAAGAAAAAAAGAAGCAAACACCTCGCTCCAGCAGCCGTCCATGCAACCAACCAGGCCTCTCTGCTTCGTGCCGCAAAAGAGGGGTGGACAGAGCCCCCATTTGGGACAAAACAAGTCCTCCAGAAATTCTCCCGTAATATACACTCCCCCACACATTTCCACTCCACATCTGGATTTTGCCCCAATGCCATAGGACCGAGCCTCTTGGAATGGCTTCTCAATGTGTCAGCATCGAGGTGAAAAGCATAAAAGACTGTTTTGGGTGAGAAACACTCGGAGATGCCGCTGCACAGTGAGTTTGGAGAAGGTTCCCCGGCAGCCAAGAGCAGGGCACACACTGCACGGACCACCAGCTTATCCGCCCCAGCCTCGGCCACGGGGACAAGCAGGATACGTGTCCACCCACCCAAACACCTCCAGAGCGTGGGAATGCAGCCAAACGAAGCAGTCTGCACCAAGGCCTGGCCTCCAGATGTTCTCAGATAAGACAAACAAGTTTGCACCGCAGTGATCAGATTTTTCCTCCCCTCTGCTCACTCCTAACGTAGCAAGGGTTAAAAGGGCTAAAGTGCATCCACAGTAAGTCTTCAAATGCAGTTATCTATCCCATACTAAGGCAAAAAAAAAAAAAAAAGCATAGCCCAACTAAATCATGATAAAGGGCCGCATTCCTCAGCCCCTGTGATGGCCCCTGTTTTATCAACACACCAGCCAGAAGAGAGGTTTTGGCCCCAGATGATACGCGATAATTATCTTGACAGCAGTACTTGAAGGACCTATCTTCTATATTCCTGCCTGTGTTTTTAGCATTAAACTCTCTATCACCATATTTAAGGCCAACTGAGAGTTTATAGGACAAATGCCAAATACATTAAAAGGTTTTATAACATAAAATTATATCTTAAGCACTAAAGAGAACAAATGAGAAACTGGGTGAAGGCAGATGCCAGTGACGAAGCTACTAGAACTCTTTATCTTCACAGAAAAATGACTGGGTAGCTGCTGATTTGATGTGTAGCAATTAAAGAGTAATTTACACAGTGCCACTTAGTGACAAGTATAATTATGTTCTACTCAGAGTACATATCAGATAATAATTGCCTCCAGCTGAGCCGGAGTTTGTAACCCACTAAAAGGGACTTCAATGATACAACCAAACATGGATTTCAGCTAGAAAGTTTATGACTGACCAGAAGATCACAGGAGTTGCTCAAAGCTCTTTGAAGAAAATTGCAATAGCAGCTTGATGTCTTCTATATAAATAATTGTATCCATCTATGCACAGATCTATAATAAAGATTAAAAGGTACAGAAGAAATTTCTAGGACAGATCATATGGGAGGTTGTTCAGTTCATAAGGCTGTGGTGCCTACAAGATTTTAAAAAACCTAATAATTGGTGCAGCAGTGCCAGATAAGGTCAGTAGCCAAAGTCTGGTAGACAAAGCATGCCACCAGCCTCATGTGTCCCCTCCAGAAACCTAAGGAACACCTACAGGAACTGCCTAGTACATTCGGGGACACCCTCATTTAGAGTCTACACTGTCTTATCTGGGCTACGGTTGCTCCAGAAGACATCAGGTACCACTCCCAGGGTGCTGCTGGAATTAACTCGTATCAGCCCACATCAAAACAAAGCCCCAGAGCACTGAGACCAGCTCCATAGCCTGGCCTCGAACACTTGCATGAAAAATAAAGTCTTGTATTAAGCTGTGGATAGACTTGAGATCATCTGTAGAGCAGAACTGCTCAGCTACTTACTACGAAAGAGACCTTCGGAGTGGCTGTAGCTCGGAATATATCCCCAAACCATTTCAATAAAGAGGAGGAATTACAAAATGCAATGGTGTTTTTGAGCATGTGTTTCTCTCCACAAAGTCCCCTGGTCTTTGGACTGCCCTCAGTTGGGAATTGCCATGCGAAAGGGCATGGGATGAGAGTGTGGGAACAGGAGATGAGACTGTTTCAGCATCACTGAAAGTTAAGGGAGAAAGTTGCTGTTTAGTTTGGTTTCAGAAAGTTTTGGGACAACGTGGCTAGTACCCTAAAAAACACAACTGTAAGCTAAGTAGGACCGAGGCCACACATAAAGATTTGGGAATTACAAGAAATACCAAGAATTTCTCCAAAGGGAATAAAGACAAGTATACCCCAGAACCTACGGCTGATACAGAGACCTCATTTACCATCAACACAAAACACACGGGGGACATGAATATTCATGGTGAGCCCAAAGCAAGCGTGAAGTGCTGGGCAGAGCTGCTGGGTAGCAGCAGCAACGCTGAGACACCCGAGCTGGCAGATGTGCCAGAGTCAGTCCAGCTGTGCAACCCAGGGCGAGCACAAGCTCCTCATGGAGCCACACATAGACCTTCAAACTCACAGCTCAGGCTCACCCTTAGCAGATCCTCCACCCCTACCCACCAAGAATGACCACTTGTCTGCAAGGACATTGATGTTAAAATCTTAAGATTTGGGACGTACTTGCACGATCACCAGCTGAGTTGCACTGAGCAGCAAGAAGCACAAAAATAAAGCAGGACTACAGCAAAGGTCGTAAAAGCTGAGCTCAGTTACATTTTGCATTGCAAACTAAGCAACCTTATGGCTTCTCCTAGATTTTATCAAGAGAACAGCAGTAGTACTAGAGGTAGGTTTGATTAACTACCATGACGTGACTCAAATGCATGAGTGTAGAAATGCATCAGTGTGGGATGTCAGCTTAATGGAACGATCAAAGTCACTTTAAATGAAAGCTCAAGGCATCTTCTCAACACTTATTTGTCTTCCTCCTCCTTTGACCTGAGGATGAGAGATGGCATGAGTCAAATTTTACCTCTCATGTTAGTTCTGGTTTCTAACCGGAAAAGGGCTCTCAAATAAGTTCATGACCAGGTGAGGTGGTTCAAGACTTCACCCCACCTACTCATCACTCACTGTGCCCCTTTGCCATGGAACACCCCACGGAGGAGAATCAGCACAACAGGACACAGGGCTGTAACTCTATATCACTGCCCACGTGAGCAGGGTCCCTTGTCCAGGACAGCCTAGGACTCTCCCATCTTTCACCTTGCTGGATGATGGGTCCAGGCAAGGTCTGCAGGCAGGACCTCGCTAAGCCAGAGCAGCCAGACCTTCTGTCCCAGCCCCTGGTCCTCCAGGGCAGCTAGATGTCACAGCAGTCTTTTGGGTAACTCTATAAGGGTACAGTAGGTACTGTAGCAAGACGAGAGGTTCCACCTGGCACTTAAGTTTTGCTTGTCCTTGCGAGTAAAGATCAGCTAAGGTTAGCCTGGGGTGAGGAATTCCTCTGCAATGATGATGATGATTTCAGGAGTCCAATGACTGCTATCATTAGATCAAGACTGGCTTAGCCAGGGTGGACATAATGTCCTGTGACCCTCTGTATGTTGTTCCCATTGTAAAAATAACTTCATGTGGGATCATACTTCCAGGAAGAAGTCCTGGTAATGCACACAGCTCAGACAGTCCTGTGTCTGAGCTCAGTGGGGCTGAACATCCTATTCCTGCTTTTTGCCATCCGACCTCCTATCTCTGCTTCCCCAGGCCGGTGGATACTCTCTCTCAGCCATCGGCTCCAAGCAGGCTGACTGAGCTTCCCGGGTCACCTCTGGCTGGTCTTCCCTTCCACAGCTCCCCCGAGACAGCCAGAACAGCCATCCCTGAGCCCTTGTGTCCCCAGCCGAGGCAAACGCTTCATCACACAGCATCTCAGTTTCTATGCCAATTCTTGTCCGATTTGGTAGACAGTAGCACATGAGATCCTAGTGTAAGCTCTGGGATGGATATGTTTGCTCTTACAGACATATCCAGGCAAAGCACCTTGTTAACTGTGTTAATAATGTACCAAAGGGTGTCCTGGGCACTCTCCATAGAGAGCTGGTAATTAACACATTGTCTTTCACAAGCTTCATGGAAGACCTTCACAATTAACCTCTTTTTTTTTTTTTTCCCCCTGCTGTATGATGCAAAAATCGACCGTTATACTAAAGTCCAGGAATACATATTGAGCCATCTCAGCCAAAGCAAGGCAGAAGCAATTTAAAAGGCAATAGTGGCAGGAAAGGTGAATTTTATTCTCCTTTACTCGAGACATTGTACCAAGAAAAAAAACAAAACACCCAAGCGCCTTGACACCAGGCACGACCCCAAGGGTAAGCAGCATGCAAAATTCCCTCCAGCCCACAGTGCAGCTCAGCAAGGTCTTAAATTGGAGAGGACAAACCAAAACAACTAAAAAAACCAATTATCCAGGACTGATTGTACTTGTAATCGTTTGTTTCCAGGTTTACACTGAAACCTTTGAGTTATTCATGCTTTAATCTTACTAACTAAAATCTATACTTGTTCTCCTGTGAGCCCCATCTCACATTTTGGAATCCCTAATGAGTCGAGGCAGAAGAGCTGAGTTCACTGAGCCCCATCCCAGAGAACGGGTCAATGGGAAGCAGGAGGGGGCTGCTGCTGGAGGGCTGCGCTCAGGGTACAGCAGGGTCTGATGCAGGGCCTGGAAAAAACACTAGTGCCAGCCTGCAAAAGTTTTGTCTGTCTATAAAACTTATGCTACCCACTGCGAGCTTTGGGGGAGAGTATCTGGACACACACAAATCACTTTTCTTTGAGTGGATGCGGCAGTGAAGCTATTCCCATATCTAGTGCAGACTCCTGAGTGATCGCAGGAGGTAAGAGGATATGCCAGAGCAGAGATCTGCAGTAGGCAAGGAAACACACAAGGAGGGGGGAGGGGGGGGGGAAGTACGTTTAGCTAAAGTACAAAATAAGAACGTACACCAGCAGTGGTTAGAGGCAGTATCAATACTGGCTGAAAGTCATGTAGAGAAACCCCCCGAGCAAACCGATGCAGTCAGTCAGTAAAAGCACTAACATTTGAGATCAAAAAACAACCAGCATAGTTAGCAAACATCGCACTACCAGCTACAGGGGATTTTATCTCAACCCTTCTCACGACTGTTTGAAAAAAACCAAATTTTCAATAATTCTGTTTCTTCTAATTTCTTCAAAATACACACTTATTTTCAAAGTAAACTGCATGCAGCAGCCAGGCCAACACCCCACCACAAAGAAGGGTAAAGCTTGATATTGCTCCAGAAAGCAAAGGGGACTGTGCCATGGTCATGGCTTGCTGCGCTCATTGGTGGTGCTTGCCGATGCTTGCATGGACTTTGAAGTCTGTCTGGAGCAAAAAAAGGTCTAGCAGCCCATTGAGTCACATACGTTGTCTTTTTTTACGTCTTATAAAAGGTAGTTTTATTCAGAAGCAATTTAGGAGTTAAATGAAATATGACTCTGATATTAAAGTTGTTAATTGTACAGTAAACGGTACACTGAAGGAAATGCAGAAAATAATCAGAAAGAGTGGGGCTCCCTTGGCTGTCATGGGATGGGGTTTCGTGTCCTGGGACGGGGTTTCACATCCTGTGCCACAGATTTTCTTGGCCACCATTGACATGACGCTAATTCCACAGAGCCTTCTTCCCACTCCAAAAACAGGCTGGACTTTGCCATGGTCCAGTCCACCAGGGGAAGAAAACACATCCAAACAACTGAAAACACCAGCAGCAGCACAAAGGATAATAAAACCAGTGTAAGTACTTTCTCAAATGAGAGCCGCGTTACGCTCCTGGCGCTGAAGACGCCTCCACAGCCGGAAGAGATGAGCACGACCCCACTGCCGCGGGCTCCGCACGCACCTGCCGAGCAAACCATTGCTGTCGCATTTTCCACCCGTCAAAGCAAACCACAGCAGCTGGTGGCATCAGCACAGAAAAGTGAAGCAACTTTTCCAAATTCACTCGACAAGGCAGTGGCTAAAGCTGAAACGCCATCCAAAGCCCCGAGTCCCGGTCCCACGCTCCAGGTGCCGAGCCACGTGTTCAAGCCGGTGCCAGGGGGCCGGCGGGGACAGCTAGCACAGGGTGCACCCGCGCTGGAAAGGGAAGAAGCATCAAGTGGTAAAAGGGTTTAATATTTCATTATCACATCATTCCCTCAAGTTTCTAATATTAAATTAATCCCTGTCTGTCGGGATCAGCTAAGTTCATCGTCTAGATAAATTAGGTCAGCAATAGCCTGAATTAAAAAAAAATAAATATTAAAAAAAAAAAAAAAGCCTGATTGAGTGTTGAAAGTTTCTGCCATGGCTGATTACCCTATGAATTATTCATCCTAGCAGTGGCTCTGCATTGCTCAACAGAAACATTCCTACAGCCAGGAAAGCACTTCACCAGCAGAGCAGGGCAAAGGAGGCCAAATTCCCCCAAAAAAAGGCAGCAGGGCCACACCCTGGCCCGCCATACAGCATCCCTCACGTGGCTGCCTCCCTGCCCACCTGTCTGCCTTTGCCCTGTACAAAGCACAAAAGCTCTTGCCTTTGAAAATTTGGCCTGCAGTTTTAAAAACAGCTAAGAAATTCCACTGTGGTGTGTTGGTTGGTTTTTGGGTTTTTTTTAAATGCTACCAAGAGCCGATGCTGCCGCAGTCATTGATAAAGTGACTAAAAGTCTCTGTAGCTACAGAAGAAAACTGAAACAGTAAAGCCTTAGCTGCTCTGAAATTCGAAGAAGCTGCTGCGAAGACCCATGTTGAATCATTTACTCTATGTAGTTACACACACTGTAGTTGGTCCTCCAAGATCTTAAGTGCTTCCTAATTGACCGATGGCCCAGATGATTTTTTAATTCATCTGCATTAGGTAAAAGAAGATTTTTTGAATGGCTAGGGAATTCTCTGCTCCCAAATGTACGTGCCTCTGTTACAGAGAGCCCTGAAAACATGCCCTGGTGTTGAAGTATTGCCTCTTCTAAATAACACAGACCTGCTGGTCCTAGAGCTGTGCAGCTTTTGCTTTAGATATTAAACTGTCCTCCAGGGCTTAACACCCCCAAATTTTAAGATAAAAGAAAGGATCCTCTCAAAGCAATGTGTAATTATTATGAGATGGAAGAACTATGATACTGGATGGGAGATAAGCCCTCACAGAGACAGAAGCTGTTTTCTAGCTCTAGGAGGTAATAAATTGTGCTATTGGTCTGCTGCTGGGTTTTGCTGGTAATAGATCACATGCATTTTCATGCAAGTTCAAATAACACGCAGAAAAACAGCCACAAACTAGTCACGTTGCCAAAACACATCTTAAATAACACACCAAAAAATGGCCACAAACTAGTCCGGGTGCCAAAACGCATCAAACGTTAAGCAGCCCATGGTCTTCAGGATGTCAGGGTGAGGCAGACTGTTTGATGATGGCTTTTCAAGAGGAATTTCAGGGTTTTTTGCATGCCATTCCCAAAACAGCCATGCTGCTGTGAAAGGAAAACAGCCTTCAGTTAATCGTGATCACGATTTGTGGAGCCATTTTAGGAAAATCTCTTCGAGATGGATGTCTTGAAAAGGGTGTAAGTGATGTAAAACGTTCAGGGTTGTTACATCCCAAAGGCAAAGAGGGCAAACGCAAGGCTGCGGGAAGCAGGAGCTGGCTTCAGCAGCATCACCTTAGGCAGCTGCTGCCCAGACCCCTCCTCGTGGGGACAAGGGACACGAGGAGGAAACACAGAAGAACAGAAAGAGGGAGAAAATTCTGAAAACTGGTGAAAGATAGCATCCTGCATTTAAAAATTCAGTATCTCTGAGCTGACAGCCAGCTCCTAGGGCAAGGAAGGCAGAGAGCGAGGTGGCAGCGGTGTCGGGACACGGGGGGCACGTGGCACTGAGGAGCACAATGAGACCTCCTCCCACGGGGAGCTGGACGCCACTGAGGGGTGACCTTCAGCTGGTTCTCGAGGCACCTCTTACACCAAAGCAAACCCTGACCCTTGTGAGTGTAAAACTGCAGCCTACAACAGGAAAGCAAACATCCCAGTGCGACGCATGGTACAGAGGCAGTGCACGCGTGTCACCACGTGTGCCAGCATGACCCCATGGGTGCGCAGTGTGCAACGCACTTGGGTGTTCGTTAACCACAGAGGAGGGGAAAGGAGCATGACTAAGTTCTCGTCTGAAAGACAATTTAAAGGAAAACAGCAGGATCCAGCTTCACACAACACTGGTGAGTCAACCCTGCGAGGATGCAAGCCGGAGGCTCCGGGGAGCTTCGGTGCTGCTTCACCCCTGTCGCCACGGACACTGATCGCAGCTGAAAGAATGGGAATTGGGTTGGTACCACGGGGCTGACCTTTGCAAAAATTGTGATGCAGACAAAGAGCTGAGGGAACAGTGCATGCTGTCACCCGCTATTTCCAGCCCTTACACTGCTCCAGAGCAGGAACTTGGTACCCAGCCCACGAGTACATAAGAGGGCTATGCTGTCACTCGGAAGGACTCATGTTACTGTAATTCTTCTGTGTTGAGAAGAGATGGAAAATAAAACTCCATTTTCCTGAAATGATCCTCGCTCTCCATACTTGCACGGTATCTGTGGCATGTGGGCACTACACCAGCTCTAATGGCGTCAAGGATACAGACACACTGAGAGTTTTTCCCTCCTTCTGGTAAATCAATCCCAGCTTGACCCACTAGTGAAAGTCAGCGAGAACAAACCCACTGAGCACCAAGGGGGTGGTGGTTAGGACAGACAGGCAGCATCATCTGCTGATCGCTTCCAGTAGCCTGGATGCACCAGCAGACAGCCGATGCTGTCCCATCACTTTGTATTTTTACTTCTGTCACACCTGGAATTGCTCAACAAAGCAAGAATAACCCAAAAGAGGAAAGCAGCAGACCGGGGGATCCCTCTGCTGGCCTCTGCTGCTTAAATGCACCATGGCGTACTCCTTAAGCACGTACTCCTGCTTAAATGAGCATCCCCTTTGGAAAATCCGAGATTTCCTTAAAAGCAGCAAGCAGTTATAGCATTCAATCATTTCTCCTGTTTCAGCACGGATGCTAGGTAACAAATGTACTACCACATGCTTTATTCGCCAGCTCTGTTTTTCCTCCTCATCTCTGAGTTTAATGCTCTCCACGCACATCTGATTGAGACCTGGGGGTGGGAATAGCTGCCTTGTCTCAGATGTTATCAATCACCGTGGGTTCCACGCAGGACCAGACAGACCCGGTGGCAGCGCAAGCAGTGAGGCTGAGGCAGAGCTAGGGCACAAAAAAGATTTTGAGTTGAGAGAGAAAAAGAGCAAGATTAAAATGGAGAAAACATGAGCCAGTCAGGGGAGGAGACCGAGGACATAATTAAGAGTGCGAGGAACACAAAGGCCTAAAAAGTTACTATAAAATAAAGGTCCTGTGCCCGCTGACTAGTACTCTCCAGGCATTTTTCCCCCAGGTGGCCATAGCTTTGCCACAAAGGGGTTACAACTCTCCCTGACATACAAAACAGGATGCCCTGCAGCTACCCAAACTTTTAACTGTAGGAGTGAGTCATCCAGATAAAACCACAAGAAGTGACAGTGAAAAGGTGTGAGAATTCCAGTCAATTTGACAACTCCAAAGCAGTTTCTCAGGCCCATCCTCTGAGAGCACAGAAATAAGCTAGAAAGGGAAAGCTAATCCCTGGCCTGTCTCCATCAAGACCCCAGAGATACGGCAGGAATAGAGTTGGTCCTGTACATTTACTTTTAGTTCATACTTCCAACTGTTTTTCTAATTCCACTAATCCCAAGGGGACTCTCAGGATCGCAGCTAAGCTGTGTATTAAGCTCCCACTGCAGAGCTCTTCACAGGCACAACTCCTAACTGCCTGTCTGAACTGAGATAAGTCTCTGGGACATACTAACATTCAGTTTAACCAAAAAAACCCCAAACTAAAACCACAAAAGACCCAAATAAACAATCAAAAAAAAAAAACCAAACCACCACCAAACACCACACCTCCAAGATTAGTCCTATTCTTATTGGCTATTTTGTGTTTCATTAAGGTGATGGTTAAACACTTGTAAGCAAAAATGAGTTGACAAAATTCACCTCTCAGTTTATCTCCATGACAAAGTTACCCAAGTAGTTGCCCCTAATCCAGGTCACGGATGCAGTTGGCTGCAAATGGGACCAGGAGCCAGCTGGTGGGGCTGCTTGGCTGGGCTGTGGATGAAGACACCTGAATTGTAGTGTTTCTGTACCCTCCCTATGGACACTATCCTCTAAAGAAAGAACAAGACCTCCCTGAAGGATTCACCATTATGGTTCGTTCTCTCCAACACAAAGCTTAATCAAAATATTTTAAAAATTGCTCCTACTGGGGCTCCAGCTCCAAGGGAAGGTCCTCACCTGCCTCGCTCCATACTAAAAGGACAGCATGCCCTGTTTCCCTCTGTCTCCAGACCTGCAGCAAAACCATGCTCTCCCTTGAGTCACAGCCTGGTTTTATGAACTGCCATATAATTGAAAAACCTTCATCTTGGACCCCTGTGCCCCCAATGTGGAAGACCAGCCTCTTGCAACAGAACGCACCAGTTAGCACCGCGGTGACAATAAGACCTGTGACACCTTATTGAATCTCACAGACAGAAAATGAAAAGTCTAAATCATCTCAAATGGTCGGGAGTCCTGCTCCAAGTGTGCTGCACCCAAGGGCTCACACTGAGCTCAGGTCTGAGCCTCTTCTCCCCCAAACATTGCCCTTTCTGCTGGCTGCACCGACACACATCTTGCACTTGTCCCTTACGCTATTTCTGCCAGTAATCCCCCCTTTTCCAGCCCAGGTTCTTTGAGGTAGCAAGGTTTCATATTTATTCATAAATGCAAATCATGTTTCCCAGTGTGGAGCAAGCTGAGCGCCCTGTTCCCATGGAAACCATTCAGCTGCATTTATATGAATGGGCAATTTTACAAACTGCAGAAAAATCCTTGACATCGTCACAGTTGAGGGCAGGCTCGGGGACTAAACAAACCAAGTTCTTAAACCTCAGCAACAACCATGGGGAGATAAATAGCCCTGCGGCAGTGGCAGGCAGGTACAATGGAGTCGGGACTTCCACTGCCACCGACTTCGAGCAGTGGGATACGGCCAGCAAGAGTATCATAAGCAGAGGGTGGATAATTTCTTCACCAATAGTTTCTCCTACAGCCAATACCAGGTTTCAGACTACTGTAAATGACAGTGAAATCTTCCCCAACACAGACCTACACCCCCCAGAAAAGATTCTCCATCACCATGAACCAAGCAATAGGGGACTTTAGAGGGCTGGTTTTCATTCTGGGGTTGCAGAACCAGCACAAGGGACCAAACAGGAGAGTAAACCAGAAGCCAGCAAGGTCTCACAGTGCTCCAGTCTGCTTCAACAGAGACGCTGCTGTGTGCAGGGGAAGCCTTTGGATGAGAGCCTGGCGCTGACGTTCACCCGTGCTGGTACCAGCACTCAGTCCAAAAATTGATCCGGGGGCTTAAGCCTTTGCCCCTTTGTCTGTAAAGAAATTAAGACTGGAACGAGAAAGCGCATGTTAATAATCAGTACACAACACTTGGTCACTCAAAGAGTATTTACTAGGGACAGCAGGAACAGGAGATAGTGGTCTCAGTGCTGATGTCTGGTGGTCTTTCAGGACTGTCAGCTACCAACATACCAGCCAGCTCTGAGACAACGACCTCATTTATCAGGTATCATTTTTTTCTGCCACGTCAAAATGAGTGTTCAGCCTGCACTGGTCGTCCAGTGTGTAAGGTGAGTCACCCAACCCTGAGCTGGGTATCCAGAGAGAGAGAGAGGAGCCAGTCTTTCTTCACTGGCTCCAGAGTACCCCAGCTGTCCCATTTATGTGCCAACCTGGCTTTCCACGGCTGGATTAGATGTGGTTAATCTCACCCCGGCTCTCAGTAGAGCAGCCACTGCTGATACCGTATGGCTGAGAAGACCAGGAGAGCCACAAACAAGTCCGGAGACAAACTGCTTGGAAACACACAGCAGCTTTCTGCAGCGTGACACCAGCCTGCTGTCCTCTGTCACGGGCTCTCAAAGGACCCCAGTGCTGGAGAAGAGGCACTAAAGGCCATTCTCAGCTGAGGCTGCTGAATGTGCAGACTCTGCTCTGGTCCTACAGCTCCAGATGCAACTCCTCACAGTTTGCACAGCCACCACCATCACACCATGGTCCCCACCAGCCAGGACAGAGTTGCCATGAAAGGGTTCACTAGGCAGATCCAAAGATCATGTTTCCCAGTTCCCAGCTAATCCCGTTCAAAATCCCTCATACTTTGAAAAGCTTCTTAGGAGGCAGGAAGGATGGGCTCAGGAAGGCTGGCTGTGAGCAGGTTTCAACTCCATCTGCCAGCTGTTTTCCTCCTTTCATTGATATGTTTTATTGGGCAGTGGAACAATGAGACTGTTACTTCCTTCAGCTGGGATTTCAACAGCAACTCTGCAAACACCATCTTATAAAAGGGAGAATTTCAAAGCAACAGATTGCCAAGGTTACCAGATTCGGACAGCAATTGCCAAACAACACATGCACTTTTTGGAGATGCGACTGTTCTAAGTGGCAAAACAAGGTTCAGTTCTTCAGTAGGAAAAACAAAAAAGTCTTTCCTAGGAGAGATAGCTCCTTTGTTTGCATATCAGCTTAGGATCTTTTGATATTCATTTTAAAGCTGCTCTAGAATACTCTTTTTGCTGTGAAAAGCTTGACCTGGTCCCACTCCAGACTGCGCGGAGAGCAGGCTGCCTCTGCAATGCCAGCCAACACTAACCAACGGGGAGCCAAGCCCAGGTTTTGCATCTGGGCTCCTGCACTGTTCGCTCCAATTTACAAACCAGAAACGATCTTGTGAACTACTTCAAATGATACACAAGCGTCAGAACTACTTTAAATGATATACAAGCATCATCAGACTTCAAATTGCTCATGGATAATTCACTGCCACGAAGCAAAACTCACGATATAAATTTGTGGGCAAAATTAATTGCTCCCATGGGTTTGCAAAGATACCGTAAATCATGAAAGCTACTAGATACTACACTCTGGATTAGTCCCAGCCTCACCCACAGTACTGAATTGGTTGTGGCTCTTATATAGAAAGCAATGATTTCCCAGATACTTTTGACCCAAGAACAACTCTCGGAACTTGTCACAGATCACAACGTGCTGTGAGCACCAGGCAGATTTGCAGCCCCCTTGCTGGGATGCCAGAGACCACTTACATTCCCCCAGTTTGAAACCACTTGGTTGTACCAGAAAAGCTTTTTCCTGCTTGAAATCAAGGTGAGATGAGCAGCTGGTAGCTTGCAGTGGCTGAAACAAAAGCTTGATGCTCCTCCCCACTGCAGGGTATGAGGGGTTGCTGGATCTCCTCTTTCCCCGGAGCTCCTAGCCTATGCAAGTGCTTTGCCTAACATTGATCCATTTTCCGTCTAAATTCTGTACAGCTGTTGTTTGCCACTAGAACAGACCTTAATGCACCAAGTGTTCCTAATTTTTTTTTTTTTTTTTGGGGGGGGGAAGTTGGAATTAACCAAAGGCTTTAATATATGATGAAAACCATTATCAAAATGCGATAGCTAATAAACAACACTCCGGTAATGGGTTTGATCTGCAGCTCTAAGAGTTTGCCAACGTAGATTTCCGAATTTGCATTGATTGCTTTTTGCATATACCCAGAGACTCCTTCAACTTCTCAGCTGCTGAAGCGTAACAATTTCCCATCTCTGCCATTTCTGAGGCTCTAGGGTTTAAGAAAATGGGGTTTGCAGGGCTTTTCCAGGTAGGAGACTGTCACCTACGGTGGAGAGGCAATGGAAGGAATCCCTGCAGCCACATCGGAGCCCAGCTTGCTGCTTGAGGACACTGAATCACAATTCACATTTATTTAAAGGAAAAGGGACAAAGACATCACTCAGTGCAACCGAAGCTAAAGGAGATGCATTTGTTTATGTCTGTCTAGTCTAGTCTATACATAAAACCCATTACATTCTTAATCAAGCTGCAGAGTAGATTCCTTTAGCACATGCCCACTGTGTGCAAGGAGGAAAGATCCCCACAGAAGAGAGGTCTGGGGCTCCTCTCTCTGCTCCTTTGGGACACTCGTGCAACGGCTCTTCGCAATGGCTGTTCCCTGCAATCTCAAAGGCAAATCAGTCTTTGCCATTGCTGCCAGATTTCATTTCACAGGCTCAGACCGTTCTGCTGCTGACAGCGCAGCCCCCGTGCAGCGCGTAAATGTTTCTACAGCTGCAAGAAGCATCAAAAGATCCTTTTACTAAATAGCATCAAGCCCAAAGATTTTGAAGGATTCATCAAGCAGATTTAACCCTCCTCTTCCTCCATCTATTTTATTCCTGCAGCAGAAGGTGCAGTCGTTACTGCACAGGGCTACACAGCAGAACTGCTCCACGCTACCATGGCTTTGCTGCACGCTCCAAATGTGATCTCAGCTAAGACAATGTGACTGATCTGCAGTTTATCTACCCCAAACAGATGATAGGAGTCCAATAACATGCGTAAAAGCGTTTATTACAGGCATTTGTATAACAATAGAGTAGCGAGGCATCCCTGTGTTCAGGCACGGCTTAATTAGACCGGGATGGTGACAGCAGCTGCCCTAAGAGAATTCATCATTGGAGAGGAGGAGAAGGGAAACCAGTGTGTGCCCAGCGGCGGAAGCACAGCACTGCGACTGCGCGCGGTGGCAAAGGACATTGTGGCAGGGCGAGAGATGAAGGTCTCCCATCCTCCCTCATCACGACCGATCAAGACACTCCCCATGCTCAGAGATCCTTCGCCATCGAACACGATACCTTCATGCACGCAGACGAAAAGCCAAATGCAACCTGGAATTATTATCTTGCAGTAAGCTATGTTGGAAGGTTTTTCAATATTGGCTTCAAATGTTTTCAATATTTGCTTAAAAGCATGTAAATAGCCTCTTACTGTGATCAAAATCCCTTATTTCCCCTCCAGAGCCCCCTTACCCAGCCTTTGGCTAAAACAAACACCAGGGACAACCCCAGAGTGGGCTGCAGCAGTTGGAAATAGCCGCACTACCCCGCCGACCCCTAAGGCTGCTCCTCACCCACACCACAGCAAACAGGAGCTCAATAGGACCCCTGATCCCCACCAAGCCCAGCTGAGGTGGCGCACGAGGAATTTGTGCCATTGGCTTTTGTTTCTCACAAGCCATTGCACTGGCTCTGTGGGGTTCCCAAGAGCACTCCCCAACCTGCTTGTCCTTCGCTCCCAGGTGGGGACAGTCCCTGGGGAATCACTTTCTCTAACTCAGTCTCATAAATGATTTGGTAAAAGAGAAAGATCTCAAAGAAAAACAAACAAAAAAACAACCCAAAACAAACAATACAAATGGCGAAACAGCTGACATGATTTAAATCCCAAGAACAGCCTGAGCTCTCAGAGGGGGGAATGCAGAGATTAAAAGGCTTTTCCCATAAAGACAGTACTTAAAACAGGGGTGATTCCCTTCCAAATCCCTTCACTTGTCCGTTATTTTCAGACTACTAGTCTGCATCTATTCCACCTGATAGGCCAATTATTCCTCTCAACCGCATCCCTGAGGGAAGTCATAACCCCCTGTCTGCACTTTCCCTGTCTGCTTCCTTGGGAACAGTATCAGCTGCAAATCCAGATTTACGACTTGGCTAAGCAAAGGGAGCTAAAGAAAGCAGACAAGGAGTGATTTGGTCAAAGAAGATATAGCTGTGAGCAGTAGCAGAAGCGTTAAGGGAAACGCTGGAGGAGGGGAAGAGAGATTTAAATGGGCTCTGCTCAAAAACACGTGCTGATGTGTGACTGTGCTGATGTGCTTTATTAGCACTGGAGAGAGGTACAAAGACATATCCAGTGAACTTCTACCCTGGTCCTGTCCAGCAGCTCTAAACACCATGTTGCAATACACCCTTCTAGGAAGAAACACGACGGTTTTGATGGCTTCAAACTTGAATAGGGCAGATTTAGATGAAATCTCAGGAAGAAATTCTTTACTCTGAGGGTGGTGAGCCCCTGGCCAGGGTTGCCCAGAGAAGCTGTAGCTGCCCCATCCCTGGAGGTTCAAGGCCAGGTTGGACGGGGCTTGGAGCAACCTGGTCTAGTGGGAGGTGTCCCTGCCCAGGGGAGGGGGATCAGAGCTAGATTATCTTTAAAGGTCCTTTCCAACCTGAACCATTCTATGTGATTCTATGTCACCCACATACTTCTGATAGTGCCTACAGCCCCAAGCAGTGTTTTATCACTGCGATTCCAGAAGATGTAGGTTTGAAAGGTTTTGTTGCTTTTGGTGTTTTCTCTAAGCCGTTCTGGCTGGTCATCCCTTGGTGACCTGCATTACAGCCAGCCTCCTCTTTCCTTGCTACCCCAAAAAAGCAGTGATGGAAAAACCAGTCTCTCCCTGCACTGACAGATGAAAGCCTCTGCAGACATTACTCAGCAGAGCTTCTCTAAAACATATATTTTTAATTTTTTTTTGATAATTATACTCTCCCATGAGCTCTACAGCTGAGTCAGTAAAGTGCACTGATATTTGTTTCCCACTGACATCTTTTTCCCCTCTCCTCCATGTAAAAGCCAACAGCATTTCCTACCAGCTCTGTGCCTTTGACACTTCTCTGTAACATCATCAAGGAAAGCACTTAATTCTCCTATAGGTTTTACACACAGCCACAGCCTCTTGCACACAGCACAGGCCGGTATCGCTGCAGAGATGCTGTTGGTATTTTGCCTCCAAGGCACAATCTCGCGCAGATGACTGCCTAATTGCCCACTTTCAAAACCTAACTTGAGGTGCCAAAGAGCCTACAGAGCATTCACCTTCAGTTGCGTGGACATGTATGACAAACTCACATTTCTGACTCCCTAACACAATGATACATAACATTTTAAAAATTCACATATTCTTTTTCATTTCTTTTAATATTTTTTCCTCTTGAATTTCTGCCTTAAGGGACATGATGTCCCAGGCTGAAGCTCCCGTTCTAGACCAGCTAAAATATCTTAAGCTACTCTTCCAGCTAATCTGCCTCGATGCTGGTTTCCATGCTGTGCAGGGGCTGCTGAGCACCACAGGTAAGTCTGCCTTCAATCCTGCTTAGCTCCGAGATCCAAGCTATGGCACGCAGCTTTGGACCACAGTCACTGGCACTCACCTCAAGAAAGCCAGGGCTGACCAAGGAAAAATTAAATCTTAGGGTGATTGAAGTGTCCTCTGGAAGTGCTTGACTCTCCCTTCCTTGACTAGATATGAACCAGGAGTTTCAGATGCTGAAACTACACGGGATAAGTCCAGGCTGCCGTGTGTGTTTGGGCCCTGGATAAAAATGAATCAAACACTTTCTGGCTGATGACTTTGGCTGCCACACTTCACAAGGTTAAGGTGAAAGAAAAACATTCAGCGTTTTAACACAGTAGTGTCAGAATTCCTGTAGTGGAAGAGGCCACAGGCGCCTTTAATCTCGTTTAGCAGCAAGATTTAAACCTCCTATCTTGCTTATGCAAAGTGGTTGGAAACACTTCTCTGATCCCAGTTGACTTCTCTTGATTAACAGCCTGTGTCACTTTTATTTTGGTTACTGTGAACGCTGTTGCTATTCTGTGCCCAGATGCAACATCACCAAGATCCAACGAGTCAAACCAGCCTGGGAAGCGGCGTGCATTTAAAAAAAAAACAAATTAAATTAAAAAATACCAGTTTAAGACTTGCCAGGTGAAGAATAGAAAAGGATGAAAAATACTTCGGTGGCACTTTGAAAAGTGGGGGGTGAACCCATGGCACAATCAAAACTCCAGACAGTACAGAATTAGCTCAGCGCAAGCTCAAATTTAACCTTCTCTCTAACCAACCATGATGTGACACAGGCTGGAGGTGCCAGGAAAGCAGCAGCCCGTGCCCACCAGCCCCTCGGCCAGGCGCAGCATCACACAGCCCCGGGCACCAGCAGCAGCAGTCTCTCTCTATCCCTCAAAACAGCTCCTGGAGTGAGTGTTCCCAGCCAATGTGGAGATAGCATGCAAAGATAAAGTGTGACATTGGACCAGACCCCAGCTATCTTCTCAGCTTTGTGAGAAAAATATACTATAAATCTCATAGCATATTTACCCCGTTGGAAAACAAATCGCATCTGAAGTTAGCGAATAGGTTTTCCCCGGGGAATAAAAGCCTCCTCCCTTTCCTGTACCACACAAGGATCCAAAAATAGGACACAGCCAGAGCTCTTCATTTCAGGCTATTAGTTGGTAGCCACCCTGTGCGGACATGCAGCTAAACAGCTTTCCCCATGGAAACAGCCCAGCCGCTACCCAGCAGTGCGGAGGGTAACGCTGCTGGAGGGGCCTGTGCAGACCCAGAACTTCCCTCCACTGCGGACACTCCGCTCCCACAGCCAGGACGCGGGCAGAGTGGTTTTAGCCTCCATGTGCCATTCCTGGGCTGAGACAGACACAGCAGAGCTGCAAAGCCATGCGGGAAATTAAAAGGAAAACGGGATTGACTTGCATTAACTCAAAACATTTCAGGGGGAGAGGAGAGGGAGAGCTCAAGCCACGCTAAACCGTATTTGCGTTCCTGCAGAACAAGTTAGGTACAGGACACTGAGACCAAAGACAACTAATAAAAAATAATTAGTCTGGAGATTGGAAAAAAATATAGCCATCTGTACCCAAGCTCTGATTAAGCACAGCCTTCTGAACTATAATCTTCAATTGAGTGCTAGTGGTTTGGGCTCAGACCACTGTCTTCTGTGCAAGCTCTGATTAATATGAATCAGAGACAACTCAGAGCACAGCCCGCCAACTCCCAAAACCCTTCCCATGTGCTACCGGTCCAGGAGGAGAGCAGGCCGAGTACAACAAAGTGGCTGGGGGATTTCAGGTGGATTCTTTCAAATTGTTCAATTACAAGATGAACTGATGGAGAGGGAATTTAATTTTCACTGTAGCAGTAAAGTTTCAGGGAGCAATCTAAGCAAAGATACCTTACAGGGACAGAGCCCGACAAGAAACATTTCTTGGGCATTTTGCTTTAATATCCTTTAATCCCCATCTTCTACCTACCTGTTGCTTTCTACTCCTTGCCCTGCTCTTCCTTTGTCTTTAAGTGACTTTTCAGGTGTCTGTTTTGCTCCAATTGGTAGCTCAGATTTAACTGGGTTGTTTCTGCTCTGCAACAGCTCCCTGCATCACTGCTCTAAGTCAATCCCCTGCAGGCAGAAGAGCACTGACCACAGAGACTTACACCACTATTAAATTCTTTGCAGTGCGAAAGCTGACAGCTTGTGCCCCTTCCACACCTACCCTGGGGATACCTTTCATCTCTGTACGTCTTCAGCCTTTAAAACCATGTCACAGAGGGGTGGGTCTTAGAGCAGCACGACCTTACGAAGCTCATCCACCTTGGAGCTGCTTTTGGTAGCTCACCTCCACCCTAGATTATGGACCACAGCCTGACCACACCAGCTACTCTACACCTACAAACCCTCTCCTCCTTCCCTTTCCTACTCAGGATTCAGCCCCTTCTTTGCAACAACATGGTCAGCATGTCCACACCTCCCAAGAAAATCAGAAAGGGCTTTGCCACAAGCCCTCCACCTCACCTCCTGCCTTCTACCCGCAGGCAGATCCCAGGCTCAGCCTTTGCTTTAGGCGCGTGCTACCACGCAGGCATTTTCTTTGGAGCCCAGGCTTATTTTTGCAAGAGTTCTTGCCCCATGAGTGTATTTCTACCAGACTATTTTAGACCCTAGCATTTTCCCTGCCCAAATGACCTGCTGCCTGTTGGTTCACCTCCCAAAGCCCAGCTTGGGACCCCTCTTCACACATACTGTTAAGTTTAACAGTTTACTTAGCAAATGTTGTGGTCGTGACCTTGAGCAGACTCATCACAGCTCCCAGCACTTTATCACTCCTTGCTGCACAAATGACATAAGCCAACTATGCAGGGGAGTATTTAACCAAGCCACTGGAGCCATGTCCTCGGCATGGTCAGCCTGGCACATAAAAAAGTATTTTTCTTGGTAGCAAATACCTGACAGGCAAATCAGTTGCCGTTGTCCAGCTCTGTCTTGCTTCACATACTGTTAGCAGCACCTGCTTTGGGCAAAACTATCAGAAAATGACCCTGTGCATTTCCCATTCCTGACATTTTCATCTCATTTACATCAAAGATTCACATGGTCCTTAGATTTATACTTCTTGCAATATTTTATGTCTCACAGTGAAACCTTTGCACCAATAACAGGTTCTGTCATCTGAAGCACATAATCGCTTTCATAGCCCATTTCTTGGCAAGCACTGCAAATAAAGTACAGAGGAGATTCTTCGGTCTATTCCTGTCTAGTTTTTTTCGTCCATAGATGTCCAAGCGCTTTATAAGCCAGTAAGACGTGGCAGTCAGCAGGATTTTACGGCTGGGGCCAATAAAACAAAAAGAGGCAAAGTGACTTGCAGATTTTCAGAGTCTGAGAAGTGCAGTCTCCTGCATGCTGCATTGAGGGGTTTGCTATCAAACGCGACACTAACAAGACTATAAAGCAAAGCACTCCAGCCTGCTGCCACAGGAACACAGCTGGAGCCACCTTCTGCCCCTGCCTCTGTGCACGGTGTGGCTTTCCCTTGGTGACTCTAGAGCTCCCCAGTAAGTCCATATAGATTATATAGCTCAGATCTCCTGCAATTCCTACAGTCTAGGTGCCTAATAAAGCCTGTAATGCTACATCAGCATTTAAAGAGACAATTCTGACCTTCTTCTTCACATACTGTGCCTTCTCCAAAGCCTCCTCAGCCAAAGCCCATGCTACCATCTCCTTGACCTGCTAGACCTGGCCTTGGTCGCTTCGAAATTTCAGCCTCCTGCGCCCATGAATCAGCTGCTGGTCACACATCCCCCCCAGAGCCCATGGTTATTAATGCCTTTGCTTTTTTTGGCCTTGCCAATTTCTCTTTTCCTCATTCTTTTATTTTTTTCATTTCACCTTCCATAGAGGTTGATACATCCCACCCCCTCCTCCTGGAGGATCCTATTGCAATCCCCAGGGCCAGTGGTCAAAGAAGTTAAAACACACCCTTTTTCTCACAGCACTGGGGACATTTCCCAGTATTTATGGGCATTTTTCCCCTTCAAGGAGGTGCACAGATACAGAAAATCTAAACACACTGTGCTCTGCAAAAGATGAAATCCATCACAGTTCAGAAAATATAGAACTGTATCTCTCCCCAGAACTGTTATCCATATTCCTAATTGGACTTAATGTTTATAATCACTCTGTGCTTGTTGAAGGGCCCCATTAACCCGCCAGAGAATAATTATGCCAAGTCACCTTCATCTTTCTCAGTTATATTCCAAGAGATAACCAAACAAATCAGCAAAAAGCCAATTACAAAGGACAATAAGTAAGCTGGAGACAGACAATCGAGTTGGTGACGGGGAAGGACTGCAGAAACAGATGTAGAGATGCCAGTGAGCGTTTGAGAAAGGTTGGGGAGCTGGGCTGAAGTGTCACCCTCCCACTGCCGAGGACAACAGGACAGAGAGCTGGGGACACACGCACTGTTCGTCATGCACATACGGAGATGTCCCTATGCACATCTCCATGAAGTGCATACGGAGATGTGATATGATGTCAGTCTGGTCAAACTGGCCTGACTCTCTGCACATGGGATTTTATGCCAGTTCAGCTTAGAATAGCTTACTGAATTTTGATGTAACCAGTTATGAACGGGCACAAGTCCACAGCAGAAGTTGGAGGTAAAACTAAGTTAAGTTAAACGGCAAAAGTGAATTACTAAACTCGTCACAGACCAGCAAGTTCAAGCTCTCAGATGAAATGCCTGATGCCAAAGGTCTTTCCTGGAAATAGATCCAAAACTCAGCAACAATCTCCTTTCCTTATATATTTCTGTTTGGGCACGTTCATGGCTCTAATGCACAGGAGGCAGGCAGAAGGCTGGGCTCTCTGGGGGAACATCTAGCTCAGGCCAGGACTTCTGTCTTTCTGCTGATGATGCCCAGCTTAAAATTAGCCCAAAAAACCAAAAACAACAACAAAAAACACCAAACACAACAACAAAAAACACCAAACAGCACATAAAACATTTGGCATTATAATTCACCATCCGTGGGTACTGCAGGCTCTAAGCATCATGTAAAACACCTCCCTGCCTTTTGCTGCAGGCAGATCTCCAGCAATACTGACTTGCTGCTCAAGTGCGAGGTCTTTTATTACATGATGTTTTTCCCAGCTATATATTACCAGCATCACACGAAAAGTGAGGTGGTGCTCACCTGCCACGGTGAGAGGAACACACCGAATTGCTGCATACACGAAAGGTGGATGATAAGGGAAAACAGTTCAAAGAACAGAAGGCTCAAAGTCAAGTACCAAGAGAAGAAAATTCACATTTTGTGTGTGTATATATATACACACGTATAGGAATATCTACTTGTCCATGAAAAATAAATCTTGAGAATCTTGAGTGGAGCATTTCAGCTTGTTCAATACATTCCAGAGTCAGAGAAACTGGACTGCCGATGGGCTTTTTTTTGCCCCCCCAAATATGAACTCCCTAGACACACAGAGAGAGGGGCAAGAGGAGCAGACAGCACCTCAAAGGCACTGAGGTCAGCGGATGTTACATGAGGTTACACCTGGCAAGCTCAGGTTTCCTGCAACAGTTGTCTGTGATTTCTAAAATGCCAATCTGATGCAATAATATTGTCTCGCCTGCCCAGTTAATGCTTTTCCGGTACCCCAAACCTGGGCAGAAGTGCTTATTTGGATAGCTGAGGGTACACTGCCCAGCAATGGTAGCAATATCTCATAATATGGGAAAACTATCATCCAGAAAAACAGAGAGAAAAAAATAAACACACTTTTACTTACAATTTCAGATTCCATACTTCAGTCAGTTTAAGACAGAGTCAACATTTCTGCCCATCTGAGGATACTTTTTCTAGTAGCTCCTAGAGCTGTCTCCTCTTCCAGTTATCCCAGTTATTTGGGCCCATTCCTAACAGACAATTCCTTCCACGAGGAATAAATTTGTAGTAGCATCACTGACAACGAGCTGCAGTTTTTCCACACAGGAGACACAGTAGTGTAGCACAACTGCCACTTCCTATATCAAACCCAACATTTCCACAACGCACAAATGTTGACAACAACATTATCCAATGCATTTTTAACCTCATGGCTCTTAAAACAACTAGAAAGGATTTGAGTGACCAAAAAGAAACATCTACCTTCTATTCCTGCCTACCATGTATTAAGAAAATGTTGTCCACACATCCCTCTACTTATTTTAAACACTGGCCGCAGACACTCCTTCAAACCAAGAAGCCAAGTTTTCTCTCCGAGCAGCAAATTTCTCATGTAAACCAACGAGCCACTAAATTTCATGGATTTTCTTCCTTATCTGTAGATGTGTCCCAAGCTCTTCTCCACCAAGACAAACCCCTTCACAAGGTGCCACCCTGGGCCACAACACATCCTCCCCAGCTTCCCTTGCAGGCTCACAGGCTGTGGGGCTCCCATAGGCTTTCTTAGAAGATTTCTTATTTATACAATCAAAACTGTTGATATTTGGCCATTGATTTCTTTCCTCTTGTCATTATTATTAAACCATGTTTTGTCTGCATTATAAAAGAACCCATTATGATAGGCTCATTAATGCACTTCCTGACTCTTCTTGTATTAAACGGCTTACAAACGCCTTTCTTTTAACTTCATCTCAGTAAGGCTGATGGATGAGCACTGTAAATGACTAAGAGGGAAACAAGCCACTGCAGCTCAGCCACAGCCGTTATCAGACACAATAGTCCCCCTCTGTTTGGACAGAAAGGACACTGAATGACATTAATGCCTACGCTGTGTTTGGCTAACCATCACAAAAGGAGCTTACATCCAGCCCAACATCATTTCATTTAAAGAAGAAAGAAACTACTAAAACTCCAGACTCAACAGCAGCCCACCTCCCCACGCGTGATATTCCTATCATCATACTTTTCCTGAAACAACCATCACCCCAAGTGGTGGCAGTCCCCCAGTGAGGGACCACTATCATCCGGGAACACGGAAGAGTTGCATTTCTTTTTAGTCTGAATTGCCACTGCAATCCCCAATTATTTCTAAGCAGAGGATTAGGAAGTACTCAAATGAAAGAAAACAAAACCTCCTCATCTCTTATCCCAGATGGTACCACAAACTCCCATCTGAACCATTTTGCAGTTCAAAAAACCACCCTGCAAAAGCCATTTCGCGACTGAAACGTGCGTATGTCCAGCTGGTGGGAGGAAAGCTTTGCAAATCTCTCACTTCCCATCCAGTGGCACCTGCTGTTTGTCGGCACGTTATCAGGGCCAGTGCATTAGGGAACCATATGGCGTGGGGAAGACGCTGCTGGAATGATTCATAGTGCGCTAATGAAGTAACAAGCCATCCATGACGGCCTGGTCATACAGAAGCTATTGAACTCAAGAAAATGGGACGTTTCTTATAAAGTTGTGCAACATTTGCTGAGACTCCTTGGCAATAATCATCAGTTTTTACAATAAGGAATGATTCTTCAACATCTAACGAAGTGAAGATATTGCCAAGTTGTCTCTAGAGAGTTCCACCTTCAATTAGATGATGGACTTTCAAAGAATCATAGTAAAAAAGTCTGAAGCCAGAAAGTATTGAGGCATTTCAGAAAGACTTGTCAAGAAACATGATTTGGCAATAGTCCAACATCTTCCAGATTCTGGGACTATCCACAGCTGGACTTTTGCTTCCCCGCATTGCAAAACTAGGTCATATGTGGGGTCCAGTCTCAAACCTCTCAGAGGCTCAGGGCAGGGAGAGCACAATCATTCCTGAGCTGCTGCTCTCTCTCTCCAGAGTAACACTGTGGGACTGGAAGGGGACATGGAGTTTCTGCTTCTCTCCCTCCCTCCATCACTGTCAAGAACTGAATTATTTGTCAATTATATATATTAGACCTTAAAGGTCTTAATTTGTGTGATCAAGTGCGTATTAGTACCTATTAGTAAAAAATTGTACCTCGTTAATGGCATAACAGAAAGCTAGGAAATTCAGCATTTCCATCAGACACAAGTGAAAGAAATAATTCACTCCTGTAATAAGAGATCAGAGCCTGGGATCCAACAGCCTAAATTACATTTGTCAATATATGTTTGAGGATGCAGCTTTTCGAATTACTGAAGAGGGCAGATACCAACATCAGATCCAGATTTCAGTACCTTGACACACAACTGGAGGTGGACTTGAATCACTGTTGCAGAGTTAACAGCACACTTTATCACTGGGTTTGCTCCTCAGGGCAGGTAATGTGCGAGTGTGCACTGGGCATGCAAACTCAAGGCACCCAACAAATACCTGGCCACTGCTCAGCATCCGACATGCTCTAGTTCTCTCATGAAGTGTTTAGTAACTACTGCAAGCAAGAAAAAAATATGGCTAGTATTTCTGGCTTGTAATTTTACAGGCAATCATCTGATCAGTGTCTTACAAGTGCATATATAATCATACAAGACTGATTTATCTAACAATAAAGCTGCTACCTACTTTGAGGGAACTTACCCCTGAAGCGCATAGCAAATGATTTCTGGATATGAGACAGAATGTGTGATTTTACCCTAAAACCCCAGAGCACTTAGCCTTAAAAGTATCACTATTCTAGTTTAATATTTATCATATGTGTTTTAAAATAGAAATATGGAGCAACAGTAGCGAGGTTAGTAGATTTTCCCAGGAAGGATATCAGTTTAGCCAAGACTGTTGGTACCTCCCTGATGACCGTTTTTAAAAGCATCAAGTAATATCTATTCGTTCTATCCTCAGACCTGAGCCTCCAATAGCAAATGTATGAACTTTCACATCAGGTGGTGGCAGTGAACACCTAACGTCAACCTAAAGCTGATCCTGGGAAGAGCTTCATGGCTCACTTCAATGACCACGATGGACACACAGGTTTAAGTGACAGGCTTAAACCACCTTGCAGCATGTGCTCTTCATTGCTCTTTCCCACATAACATCACCTCCAATACCTGATTGTTCCCAGAAAGAACAAACTCTAGACTGTTCATAAAATTTGACTAAACATGTTTCAGTCTTTGTTGTTCAGGGTGGTGGTTTTTTTGAAAGATCACAAATCACCTTACAGCCTCCAGTCTGAAAGCCACACTTAGTAAGCAGTAGAAAGCCATGGCATAAATTAGGAGTTACATATAAAACCATACAAGGATCAAACTCTATATTCCTCCTACAGAGCAGTATCATCAGTCCTTCCCACATCTCATTCCACTGATCTCAAGAGTCCACAAAAAAACAGCGTACAACAGACACAAAATGAGCAAGCCTAAAGACATATAGCTATTTCNAAAAAAAAAAAAAAAAAAGATCCTATGGCTTGATAGTGATTTTCCCCAGATCTCAGCAACACTGTCCAGGCACCAGCATGGAGACCCTCTCTCCGTCCCTGAGTTTCACTCTTAGTAAGGGGGTGCAGGCAGAGAAAGGACAGTGTCGTGCCTGGACCTCTTTAAGGGCCACCTGAGCAATGGGCAGAGAGAAGAAACCTCTTCCTGCATCTCAAGAATACCCGCATCAGAAAGGGTTCAAGTCACCGCACAAGATACTCCTCACACTCTTCCTCAGCAAGCTGACTCACCAGCCAGTGCTGCTTTCCATGAGGGACAAGGAGATGCCTGAAGTCCCCGCGCAGTTTGTCCCCACCTCACACCTCAGGGATGCCTGAGAGGATGAGACGGGTGGCTGAATAAATCTGAGCATGGGTTAGTGACCTCGGTGGGAGCAGATATGTCCATTCCTACAGAGAAAGCCCCCGGGCAAGACTTTATAGCTGGGATCTTCAGACAAGCAGGGCAGGGGGGTGGTCTCTGCTCAGACACTTGCCGATTGCTTTTAACTGCGCTATTTGCTCAGCTTTTCAATGCCTGGGGGCACCCTGTGCTCAGCTGGTAATTTCACACCCAGAGAGACTCTGCTGCAGAAAAGTTTAGGCTTGGGAAGCAGGTGAAATTTCCGTTTATGTTGCTGAACTGAGCAAGAAGCCAGAGGGAGAAAAAACCACTACTGAAAAACAGGTAATCTGAGCAAAGCACATTTATATGCAGAATCCACACTTCCCTCTAAGGATTCATTAGAGAAGGTAAGGAAATTTGCTGCTGTTTGTTTGGAAAGGCAGATTTATTAATGGCTGGGAAAAAAATGAGGAATTGCCAGCATTTCCCCAGGTAACTAATATATTCATTGCAGCCCAAGTCAGACCTTAGTTTAAAGGGCAAAGAGCTGAACTTCACGGTTTAAAGTGAGAAAGGGATGAGCCAAGATTGAGACTGGCACTAACTCTGTTTCAACGGGGGCCATAGGCCACTGCAGGACATCACCACCCCTGTTAGAGGGAGCCTGCATCATCTGCAATTGGTTTGTTTTCTAATCACAATACACTCAAACTGTGATTCTTGGAGTTCAGTCTAGTTCTGGATGTGAATTTCCAGAGATTCTGAATGGCTCTAAATTCCTCCAAGAGAGGAACATTTAAGCCAATTCTCCATTTCCCACATACTGAGAGATACTAGATCTGATCCACAGCTTGGGGTTCATGTCCCGGAGGCCCTTGGGACAACTGTGCCCTTTGCCCCACACTGTTGTTTTTATGATTGCTGTAAAGTTGCGTATTCCTGGGATAAGAAGAGCACCATTTCTCAGCCTCCAATTTCTAGCATTTTCCCCGGGTCTGTCTGCTTTGTCTCCCTGGGCAGCACCGACCCGGTACCTTCTCTCGCCAGGGCTGTTTGCTTACCTCCCAGCTGCGGTGAAGCGATGCTCAGACAGCAGGTCAGGTCTGGTGAGTGGGAGAAGGTACCACCATTCATGAAGGTACCACAATAGACCTGTGGCAGAAAGGGTCGTCGGCAGCTCCCTGAGAAAACAAACTCTCCTCCCTCACCTCAAGTCGTATCTTTTAAGAATATTCACAAGAGAGAAAAATAAAATCACTCTGCCAGAAAGAGATGTGACCAGCACGGACATCAGAGAACAGGCTCGGCTCTCACTCTTTCCCCAGGAGAATAATGAGCACAAGAATTAGCAGTGAATTCACAGCCCTCGCCCGGATCCATCCTCATTTGGCGCTCCGTTAGCAACCTCACTGCTAATTGCCTGCTGCAGATTACATTTGACAGAGGCTAACAGCACACCTCTCCCAAATCCATTTCCCCATCATTTCCCCGTAAGACTCCATTCTTTCTGACCCAACCACCAAAAAGGAAATTCTCCCAGCTGTGCTGTCGTCCCCTCACTGAAGAGCCTCAGCTTCCTCCCACTGCGTGTCCCACAAGGTACTGTCCAAAAACCTAAAAACTTCGCCAATAAGGCTGACTGTCTCCAGGACACAGAAGCTGTTCACCGTGATGGGCTTCCTGCATTTTTTTTTCCTTGTAATATTAAAGATTTCTATGTAACACCTCTCCACAAGTACCACAGCAAAAGCTCCAGGTGTTGTGCACCATGTACCACAGCAGCCGTAATGCCAACCTGTTAGTTCTACTGCTCACAGAAAGAAATTGCCAAATAATAACACCCAGCACTTAACCCGTAGTTATTTTTGTCAAAGGAGGCCCAGGGAGGACTCATTCATTAATGTTTGTTGACCATTTGAAAAACATAAGTGAGCTATTTAACGAGAAATGCTTCCTTTCCACTGCCTCATCGTTATCAGATGTCTCACTGTCATTAGATCAGCTTGACTAATGGGAGCCTAAATCCTAATTAGGGACTCTAGATGCAACTTTCACACAACATAATTGTAAAGTGAATGCTAGTTAAAAGGATATTGAAAGTGCTTTCCATTGAAAAGTGTAGTTCTTTCAGAAATTACATCAGACAAAATTTTCAGCAGGAAATGGTATCCTGGTCCTTCAAGTCAGCTGTAAAGGAGCTGTGGTGCTGTGCACAACGGGAGCACAAGGACTTAAACAAATATTCCTAAAATCTTACAAATAAGGACAGCTGAAGTCTTTAAAGGAGAACAAAATTCTGTATTTCTCTGTGTCCCAAAAACTCTTTGCTATTATTATTTCTGTATTGGTGTAGCCCAGGTAGCTCAATTGCATCCTGTTTAGAACTTCAAAGAACTTGGCTGGGTGTCTGTGGCAGTGTAACTGCGCAACTGCACTTTGTGATGGCAATCCAGGCTGCTCAATTGCTCCCATACACACATCAAGTCACTGAGGCCTCCAGGTGTTTCAGTACAGAAATGTCTCTGTGGTCCGAGTTCCAACCAGAAAAGTAGCAAAGAGGGATGAGCCTTGCACATCTGGAACCTCTCCAGGGAGATTCTCTGCATGGGGACGGGTCTCTCTTCACAACAGGGCTAGGAAGCTTCTGACAAAATGGACATTATTTCCTATTTCCAGGTGTGCATCTGATCCGTTTCTCTCTGGACCCATAGCTGCATCTGTTACTGCTGTTACAGGATACTATGCCAAGAGATTAGTACTTTTGGAGTTTGCATTCCATTTACCAATACGTGCAGAGATTTCGCTCCACTGGTTTTGGCAACGATCCCCATTTCTTTAAAACTGATCGCTACTAAATCTCATAAATAATTTTGCTCCTGATCAGAGGAGTTTCCAGCAATACAATTACCTGTGAGAAGCCAATAAAGGCCACAGCCGCAGCACAATAATGAATTTGTAAATTAAAGTTCGCTTTGCCCTTGAGTCAGAGCAATTAGCATCACACAACCTTCTTGCAGAGCAGCGATGTGAGGCTTCTCAGTAGCCACTTATCGTGAAGGCAATCAACAGCTTACACTTGGGACTCCGTTGGGCACCACAAACGGCAGTTTAGACAAGTTCAAGCAACAGCCAGTCTGAGTAATATGATGACTTTGGTTAACCTGGTTGCTAGGCTCTGACAGAAGCATCAATTTAACACCCTCAAAGACCTGTGAGCAAGGACAAGTTGGGCAATGCCGTACAGCAGAGCTGGAGCAAGGACGGCTCAGTAGGGGCAGTGCAGCGGAACAGCCCATATCCCAGCACGCGCCCTCTGCTCACCACAGACTTCAGGTTCTTCTTTCCACATATATCTTAATGAAACTGTCCAAAGTGCCGGTGTCACCTCTAGCTTTGACTGTCCCCATACTTCACGATTAGCACAAGAAGTGACAAGACAAGTTTATTGTGACTGCCTAATTCATGAGAGTTTATATAGAGGTCTGACAACGTTCTCCTCTACGCTCATCAACAGCTCCCAATGAAGGCACTCTGATCACCTCCCAGCCAGTCTGTCACCCTTCACTTCTTTCGTAGTCTATATATCTTTCTGGCACAAACACAGGGCCTTGTTCTGGGGCATTTATTGTGCTGCTGCTCATCTAGTTTTTCTATTACGAGGCCAAAGAGGCAAACTGAGTATGACACACCACAGAGTGCAAGACACTGAGATTCTCATATTGCACCAACAAAAAATGCTGAGCAACAGGAAATGAAGAATATGTTCTGCCCAAATCCCCTTCCAGAATAGTCACTATTATCATTGGAGACAGCCAAGTCACCACCAGGATCATTTGAGAGCAGTGGTTGCACAAGCCCAGCCCAAAAACAAGACTAGCAGAGAAAGTTCTCCTGCTGTCACCTTTATGCCTCCAAGTCAAATGCCTGCCAACCTAGCATGGCAAAGAAATAGTCTCCATGTGAGGCTCCTGCGTACCAGTAGATACCACTGATGCTCAGGCATGTGACTTGAGCTGTGGAGACACAGACCTGGGGAAGGAGATGAAGCCAGAGAGGTCAATTGAGGACTTGCAAAAGCTCCTCTGCTCAGAGAGAAGGAAAAAGCCAGAAGAAACTGGGACATAGACCGCAATAGAAGCAACACTGGAACTCTCCAAGGTGCAGAGTCTGAACCTGGGAGGCTTTAAAAAAAAAGAATAAAAAAAATTAACTGTGATGGCAGAATCAGTTAGACCTCAAAAAGGAAACGTTATTAAAACAGACGCCTGCAGATCTGGATAGAAAGTAAAAAAAGAGAAATAGGCTTGATTCTTGACTAGATCCCAGCACTCTTGGATGGTAACAAGACAGCAGATGACTGGGGAGTCCATTGGGGTTTTGTAGTCTGATTGTGTTCAGCCTCGTGCTAGGACTACAAGAAAGGAGCGCTAATATGTACCGGAACAGAGATTCAAGATCAGAATCTGAAGGGCTTGGGGCTGTTCATGGCACTGGTGATCAGGGTAGCAGTACAGCTAGAGGGTTTCTGCAGTCCCAAGCATTACCCAGTTTAGGGCTGAACCTATTCATTTGCAAAAGGAGATAGGACGCTAAACAGATAAAACAGATAGAGCCTGCAGTGCTCCAATGGAAGCTGCATTCTTAGTCTGTGCTACATTACAAAATTCCATTCTGATAAACACCACAGATACTCAGATTATTGAACAGAAAAGTGTAATGGAATCAATTGCTTTAAGACCGGAAATACAGCAGTTCCCCTCTTTTTTCTTTCCTTTTTTATTTACCACTAAAATTCATCACACCATTGTGACACATTCTTTGTCAAGACCAGCAAACCAGGAAAAACATAAATTGCTTGTTCTTGTTTTTATGTGCAAAATCCCCAAATGTCATATCCTTCCCATTGCAGCATGGTCCAAAACACACCTCCAACATCCAGCATCATTCCCCAGGATCAGCAAAACAAAAACTATTATTGTAATGGCTCCACTGATGTACACAAGTGTCACCCAGTCATTTGACAGTGCAAAAAGTATTGTAGTGAAAATATTTTATCTCTAAAGGTCAACAGGACACGTGAATGGGGACTTTTCCTGAAGGACTATTCTGTGGGGACCTACAAGCGTCACATTCTTGCTACACCAAGGTGCAAAATAGACAATCTTGAAAATTAATAAATTCCAGAAGATGAACAAAGAAGAAAAGAAGAAGAAAATACAACTTTTGAGACTGGAGTGGCGGGTTGCCGAAGCATTGAAGCTTTAATTAATGGTCTTTTCCTGGCAGAACTGGAGAGAGAAAAAATAGCTACAGCACAGCAGTAGCACAGTCGTTTGCAGGTCTGCACTTCTGATTACCATACAATAGCTAGGAATAATTGCAAAGCTCCCACTTATAATATAACCTTGGGAAATGCTCACCTTGCTGTGCTACTTTAAAGCGTACCACTTAGAGCACTGTTCTCTGTCAGCATTACTAGCAGAACTTAAAAGCTAGTTTTATCTTCCAAGGTTTGGCCGCCAACTTTGTGACTAGATATGGTATTATGTCATAGTAAGAGCCAAGAGCAGTTCCCCAAAATTTTAGGAAAATAAGCCCTGCTGGAGAATTCATAATTGAGTGAGGAAAAGCACACTTTTAAATGGTTTTCATTTTTTTTTCCCCGCAAATGGACAATGCACACAAGCGTACGTACATACTCAGCAAGCATATATCATGCGGTGGTGTAACGCTTTCAGAATAATTTCTAGGCCTTTTATTGTAGAACTGTTGCCTGATAGGAGTTGATGCAAAGCAAGACTCGCCAACCTTTTATCAGCTTGAACACTCCAGGAAGACTCATCATGAAATAGTCACCGAGAAATAGATTTATAATGACACACAGAAACTGCAATCTAGGTCCAAAAGGGTCCTTATCTCCTTTTGAACTCAAAATGACAAAAATTACTATCACTATAGTAGCACGGGAATTGGTTCAGAGTTTTCCCTATTGGTTGTCCCTCATCTCACACCCAAATAATTGGTAATGACCCATCGGGAAGTCCCAGAAGGGTATCAGATCAAGTGATGGATATTGCTAGTTGAACTAGAAGTCACCTTTGCAAAAGCCCTAAGGCTGAAGGAATAAGGCTAACCTAATACAAGGGAGGTAAAAATTAAACATTTCCCCCCTCAGCTTGCATCAAGCCTATTCCACCTAAGCCCAGGACACAGCGTAGATATGAAAAGACTTATTAGATCACTTCGTGGTCTCTTCATGTTAAGATAACATTTCTACTGAATATAGAACCTCTAATATGTTCTTTAAAGACTATACTCTCTTTGTTTCTTTTCATTCTTTCCAAGCAATAAGTACAGCTTCGGGCTTATAAACAATTAATACAACTATCCCATTTGGGCCTTTGGAGGAAAGCATTTGCTCAAATTTATTTTTAATTCTAAAAAGTTTTACCATTTGGTATGTTTTCTAACATCGGGAAGCAGCAAAAAAGAAACATTTTGGCTGTGTTGTTTTGACTCTTGAAATAAGGCCATTAGCTTAGTTTTGTAAATGTCTACATGTACAGCTTCACATTCACAACAGCCTTTGTAAGGGAGGTTCTTTTGTGTCTTTGTGGCGCTTGTTCTTTTCCAGTCTCTTCTAGTCAAAAGTGAAAAAAAAGCAGCTTTTCATCCACTTTTTTTATGCTTTAGACTGTTGATAAATGCAGAATGCAACATTTAGAGATCATTTCACAGTCCTTATTACAAAAATAAAAGCATTCTGAAAGAAGCTTCAACAAACAAGTTCAGCAAAAGAAAAAAAAACCACAAAAGTGAACACTGAGCAAGTTTTCCTACCGAGTTCGCATCCAACTTCTTGAAATAAAAATGAAACGCTCAGTTTTTAAGAAGTGATGCTTCCAAGCAGGTGACTCATGAGATAACTTCCCTACAACAACAGAAATTAACAGGAACCCCAAGGAGTTGGGACTCCACTTCTAGGATGAGATTAACATACCACAAGTTTTCAACGCCTTTACTTCTGATGGAGTCATAGGAAAGGAGAAGGAAGAAGGAGGGTACTTTTAAAGAAACCTACTAAGATTGTCAGTGGAATTATGTTTGTTCCCTAAGGATCTGTCCTGCTTGCATCCAAGAAAACTTCCAAAATGAATGAAGATCAGTCTATCTAACAACATTAACAGAACGAGGCTATTTGTGCTCTCAAAACCCACTACATTTAGGCTGGGCTTTTCAAGACAGTTGAAGGAAGCTCGGAGCCTAAATCCCACGGTGCCCACCGTATTGGCACAGGCTCCTTTGAAACAGCCTAGATTTCTTACAACAACATACATCCATTCTAGTCTTGGGTGTTTTCAAAGCATGTATACTTCTAGGGGAGAAAAACTCAATCTTTTTGTCCCCATTCAGAATGATCCTTGAAATGCTGGCAGATGAACAAAGAGATCAGTTTTGCTTTTTCAGAGTAAAACCAAATGCCAAAGCAGGCTCCATTTCTCCATAGTTTGCATGGCAGGAGGAACACATGCAGCAAGAACCACGTGTTTTTCAGCGCTCTCAGGGCTAAAAGCATATTTCTCTGTCTAACAAAGTCTAAGAGTTAGCATCGAGTATATATATTTATATACTAGGGTTTTTTCCACCACTTTTCACCCACAGAAGATTCCTCACATAAGTTGGGTAATTGTTGCCCAAAACGGCAACACATGCTCTGCAATTATCATTAGAGTTAATTAAAGCCTCTATGCAGTAGGCAGCTTTCAATTGCTGTTTACACTCAAGTCTCTGAACATGCTGCAGGTAATTGAAAGAGAAGCGTCAACCCAATATTGTTGATTTTTTTATTGGCGAGGGTTTGATAATTTGATTTTGGTCATTACATATTTCTAAAAATAAGAAATTAATTTCCTCCGAAGGCCTAATTCTTCCTTTCGCAGAGTTGTCCTGGTTCCGGCA
>VZSF01006792.1:2173-13109 GCA_013398295.1 Chionis minor | reverse complement strand
CGTTAAACCTCTGGATACCGAGGGGTGACGGGGACCTCGCTGGTCCCCGCCCGCCCTGAAATCCCTTCTCCTCCCTGTCCAGGCTGCAAGCTCGCATTGCCCACAGGATCCAAGAGCTGGAAAACCTTCCGGGCTCCCTGGCCGGTGACCTGAGAACCAAAGCTACCATTGAACTCAAAGCCCTGAGGCTGCTCAACTTCCAGCGCCAGGTGAGGAACCTCGGGAAGGAAATCTTCCTTATTCCGGGAGCGGCGGGGCTGTGGAATTCATTCTGATTTTTATTATTTTTTAACTGATTTTTTTTTTTTAAAAACCCCAATCTCTTCCCCCAGCTGCGTCAGGAAGTGGTGGTGTGCATGAGGCGGGACACGGCCTTGGAGACAGCGCTGAACGCCAAAGCCTACAAGCGCAGCAAGCGGCAGTCCCTGCGCGAGGCTCGCATCACCGAGAAGCTGGAGAAGCAGCAGAAGATCGAGCAAGAACGGAAGCGCAGGCAGAAGCACCAGGTCATTTGGAATTTGGGCGGATGGAGTTGGCCGGGATGAACTTTTTTAGGGAATTTCCATCCCTGGAGGTGTTTAAGGCTGGGCTGGGTGTGGCCTTGGGCAACCTGGTCTAGTGGGAGGTGTCCCTGCCTATGGCAGGGGGGTTGGAACTCCATGATCTGCAAGGTCCATTCCAACCTCAACCATTCTAAAATTCTATAATTTCCTTTTTTTAAGGGGTTTAGAGAAAGGTCCTCTTTGGGCCAGGTGAGGGTTGTTGGTCCCTTCCAACCGAAATCCTCCGTTCTGTCCGTCTCGCCTAGCTCGTGGCTTTAGATGTTTAAATTGAGGAGAAAATGTGGCTGAGGATGTTCCTGCTTTTTGCAGGGGGTTGGACAAGAGGAGCTTTGGGGGGGTCCCTTGCAACCCAAACCCTCCCGTGATTCCGTAGGCGCCCAGATCCTGACGCTCCCGCTTTGCCCTTCCTTTCCCCCCCCCACCCCTGCAGGAATACCTCAATAGCATTCTCCAGCACGCGAAAGATTTCAAGGAATACCATCGCTCCGTCACGGGCAAAATCCAAAAGCTGACCAAGGCGGTGGCCACCTACCACGCCAACACCGAGCGGGAACAGAAGAAGGAAAACGAGAGGATCGAGAAGGAGCGGATGCGCCGTTTGATGGTGAGGGGTTGCAGGACGCGGACGCGGTGGGCCGCCTGATGAACCGTGAGGCTCGGTGGGGCGTTAACCGTCCTCTTCCTCCTCCTCCTGCTCTCCGTAGGCGGAGGATGAGGAGGGATACCGCAAGCTCATCGACCAGAAGAAGGACAAGCGCTTGGCCTACCTGCTGCAGCAGACGGACGAGTACGTCGCCAACCTGACGGAGCTGGTGCGGCAGCACAAGGCGGCGCAGGTGGCCAAGGAGAAGAAGAAGAAGAAGAAAAAGAAGGTGGGTGGGAAGCGCGGCGCGGCGGGGCAGCGGGAATACGGCCTTTCCGCAGGCTCTGGGTCGCTAACGGCCGCTTCCCTCCTCTTGCAGAAGGCGGAGAACGCGGAAGGGCAGACTCCGGCCATCGGACCGGACGGCGAGGTGAGCTCCGCCGTCTCCTTTCTCCCTGTGCCGAGTGGGGCGGGAAGCGGCCGCGTGCCGAAAAGGCCCCCGGTACCATCCTCCCACGGTGGGATCCAACGCAATGGGCGGCTTCCGGAAACGGAACTTGTTCCTGGGTGGAGCCAGAGATCCCCCTGCCCGTCCCCGATGGGAGCAGTTTCCGCGGGCGGGTCGGGATCCGCGTCTCCCGCGAGGGATCCGTAGCTCTGCGCTGCGGCGGGATGAGCCCTGTGCGTGGAACCGCCGGCGCGCGGCGCTTTGCAGACCCCCTGGCGAGCAGATCGTTAGCGCTTCGGGGGCGATAATTTCCAATTAATTGTCCCTGGGCCAACGGACGCGCCTTTCCCGCACAAAGATCCTTAGCGTCCACGTGGATTTTTTTTTTTTTTTTAATTTATTTTGAGGCCAAAAAAGGCCAAAATACTGACCCTGCCCTTGATCCCGCAGCCGCTGGACGAGACGAGCCAAATGAGCGACCTCCCCGTCAAAGTGATCCATGTGGAGAGCGGCAAGATCCTGACCGGCACCGATGCCCCCAAGGCCGGGCAGCTGGAAGCCTGGCTGGAGATGAATCCCGGGTAAGTGCCGGAGCGGTGGAGCCCGGAGGGGAACGGGAAGCTCCGGCCGTAGCCGGGCTGTTGGGAGAGCTGGGATCGATGTTCCGTATGGGATCAGTGGAGGAGGAAAGCGCTCAGCCCCGGCCCTAAACCTCGGGAAGCAGCTGGGTTGTGGATCAGGGAAGGGAAGATTTCCTCGGCCTCCCAAAATTAGGTGGGAAAGGCTTAGTGGGGGGGGTCCTGGGCGCTCGGGCTGCTGCACCTTCCCCAGAGCGCGCGTGGAAAAAAGCGAGGGGAAAAATAAACAAGTGAGCATTTTATTTAAAAAAAATATATAAATTGATCCTGATAATAAAACCGAGTTTTAATGCGAGGGTTTCTAGAGCCCTGCTGGTCTCGTGCTGCGTGTCGAGCGCCGCTGGTAGCAGATTTGCAATTAAATATTAATATTTGTATTTAATCAGCTACGAAGTCGCTCCGAGATCCGACAGTGAAGAAAGCGGCTCCGAGGAGGAGGAGGAGGTAAGGGGAAAAATCGCCGCTCTCCCTCGCGCTGTCGTCGTCGAAATGTTTGGGAGACAACAGGAAACAGCCCTGCGTCCCGCGCTGGAATCACTTTTCCCAGCCCAGATCTGTGTCGGTCGGCTCTAATGTGTGTTTGGAGTAAAACAAAAACGATGAGCGGGACGTGGCGGGGTGGGGGGGATGAAAACCGGCTGGCGGAGGCAGCCCGGAGGGTCAGGATGAGCCACACGGAGTCTCCTCGGAAGTCGGTGACCAGCAGGGTTTCCCGGAGGCCAGTCCTGGCTCCCGTCCTGGTCGGCGTATTCCTTCATGGATGAAGGATGTAGGGATGTAGGTTTGCCGGTGACATAAAGCCGGGAGGGGTTGCCAACACCCCGGAATGCCGCGCTGCCGTCCATCCGGCGGGACCGGGAAGGGTGGGGAGGAACATGGTGAAGTTCAACCAAGGCACGTTGGAGGGTTCTTCCCTCCGGGAATGGGGAATAACGCCCCGCACCAGGACAGGCTGGGGGTGACCTGCTGGGAAGCGGCTCTGGGGAAAGAGACCCGGGAGTCCTGGTGGCCACTGGGTTGCCCGCCATGTGCCCTGGTGGCCCAGGTGGCCAGTGGCACCCTGGGGAGGCCACGGCTGGAGAATTTGGTCCGGTTCTGGGCTCCCAAGTTCAGGAAGGACAGGGAACCGCGGGAGAGGGGACAGCAAATGGCTATGGAGATGCTCAGGGGGCTGGAACGTCTTTCCGATGGGGAAAAGTGGAGGGAGTTGGGTCTTAGTGCGGAGCAGAGCAGGCTGAGGGAGGGGGGATCCCATCGGTGCGGATAAATCCTTAACGTGGTGGCGCCGGTGGGAGGGGACCAGGCTTGAACGATGGGACAGGAGGTGACGGGGACAAACCGGACCCCAGGAAGTTCCATCTGGATGCGAGGGGGAATTTCTTTCCTTCGAGGGTGGCAGAGCGCCGGAACGGGCCGCCCGGGGATGTAGCGGAATCTCCCACTCCGGAGACATTCCCAACCCACCTGGATGGCACCCTGTGCTCCGGCCGGGGCTGGACTAGATGGTCTCCAGGGGTCGCTTCCAACCCCCTTCCGGGATTCCATAAAAAAGCCCTGTGCAAAGCAAGTGAGGGGCGGCGAGGAGACCGACGAGCTCCGTTAATTACCTGCCCGCTTTTCTCCCCAAACGCGTCTCACGTGACTCCTTGGGGGCCCAGAAGCAAACGGCGCGAGCCCTCGTTAGCGAACGTGCCCTGACGAGGAGTCCGGGGCACCGAGGGGTTTTCCGTAGCCGCTGTTACCCACGGGCTCGGCCGCTCCGGAGCGGGACGGAGCAGGTTTTTTTCCGCCGTGTCCGTGGTATAAAGGGAGCGGCGGCGACTTCTTTGCGCTCAGCGGCTTCGTCTCTCCGGGCAGGAGGAGGAAGAGGAGCAACCGCAACCGGCTCAGCCCACGCTGCCTGTGGAGGAGAAGAAAAAGATTCCCGATCCAGACAGCGACGACGTCTCGGAAGTGGATGCCAGACACATTATCGAGTGAGCCCTGCCTCTCCCGCGCCGTCTCCTGTTTCAGAATCCTCCTTTTTTGGGGTTTTTTTGGGTGAATCTCGGGTGTTTTGTGGCCACGGAGCGGAATTCTGTGGGCTCTGCTCCTGGTTGTGTTGAGACCTTTCCAACGCGAGACCGGAATTCGGCGCCTGTTGGGAAAATTCACCACCCCGGGACTGACTGGGGGGGGATGGACAGACACGGGGGTTTCCCAGGAGTTTTCTCCAAAGGGATCGCGTTTCTAATCTCCGATATTTTTATTCCTTTTCTTCCCCCGCTTCCCAGGAATGCCAAGCAGGACGTCGACGATGAGTACGGGGTGTCCCAAGCCCTGGCGCGGGGGCTGCAGTCCTACTACGCCGTGGCCCACGCTGTCACCGAGAGGGTGGACAAACAGTCCACGCTGATGGTCAACGGCGTCCTCAAGCAGTACCAGGTGAGAGGATGCGGATCCCAGACGGACCTGGGATTCCTCCGGCGCTGCCGGGGCGTTTCGCTGGGAGACACACGGGGAATTTGGGATGAGCCGAGACGCTCCCGGCGGCCAACCCGTCCCTCTGGCACGAGGGAACGTGGCTTGGAACAAAGAGCGTCCCAGGAGGGGAGGGACACAGCAATGCCTTTAAATTGGCTTTGAATAATTAAAATGAGATCGTTAATAATGTATAGGGAGCTCATCTGCATAATGCATGAGATGGAGGGGGTGGGGCGTGCGGGTCATTAGCGCAGCCGAAACGCAATTCCTCTGTCTGCAGCCTGATTTATTTTGTTTTTTCCCCGTTTTTCCATCCCTCAATCCCACTTTTTTCCGTCCCGGTCCCCACAGATCAAAGGCCTGGAGTGGCTGGTGTCCCTGTACAACAACAACCTGAACGGGATCCTGGCGGATGAAATGGGTCTGGGCAAAACCATCCAGACCATCGCTTTAATCACATACCTCATGGAGCACAAACGGATCAACGGACCCTTCCTCATTATAGTACCTCTCTCGTAAGTGCCCCCCCATTCCATGGGCCTCGCCCGGCGCCGGAAAACGCTCCGCGCCGGGATTTTCCCCGCTGTGCCAGGGCTGGTTTTTACCGTTTCTCTCTCTCTTGGCTTTTTTTTCTCTCCCTCCCCCGCCAGAACTCTGTCGAATTGGGCGTACGAGTTTGACAAATGGGCTCCTTCTGTGGTCAAGGTCTCGTACAAGGCAAGTACCGGCCTCGCTTCTGCACGCGCCTTCCAGGCTCCTTCCCTGACATTCCCTGGATGCCGCTTTGCCTCTTCCTCCTTCCAGTCTGTAACTTCCTTCCCCGAGGAAGCCGGGACCCTTCCCGGCGCTAAATCGCCAAAATCCACGTTTCGCTCCTGAAATCCGCATTTCTTTTTCTCGCTCCCGAAATCTGCATTTCTCGTTTTTTCGCTCCTGAAATGCGTGGGGTTTTTTCCGCACGCTCCCGGAATCCGCGCTTCTCCGTGTTTCGCGCTCCCGGAATCTGTGTTTCCCCGGAATCCGCGTTTCATTTCTTTCTCCTTGCTCCCGAAATCCGCGTTTCTTTCTCCTTGCTCCCGAAATCCGCGTTTCTGGTTTCTCTCGTGCCCCTGGAAATCCGCGTTTCTGGTTTTTCCCGTGCCCCCGGAAATCCGTGTTTCTCATTTTTCCCCGCTCCCAGAAATCCACATTTCTTTAACTCCTTAACGGCAGAAGGGATCTGGCTGCCGCCCTTCTCGCTGCCTTTCTGCAACGGGAATGCTTGTTCCGCATGGATAACGACGGCTCCCGCTGCCTCTTTTTCTCCTGGAAACGACGTCCTGGTTTAACGTTGCTCTTCGACGTTCCTTCTCCAGGGCTCTCCGGCAGCAAGACGGGCCTTCGTACCTCAGCTCCGCAGCGGGAAATTCAACGTCTTGCTCACCACTTACGAGTACATCATCAAAGATAAGCACATCCTGGCCAAGGTGAGTCCCGGCCGCTCCCTCTCTGCTGTTTTTTGGGAGGATCCGCCCGGCCTGGCTGCGCTCCCGGCCGCCACCCAGGAAAATCCTGCCTCCAGTGAGGTTTTTTTTGTCTCCGGAGTCTCTCCTCGTCACGTGGCAGGAGCGAGGAGCTGCTGTTTACCCTCGGCAGCCGGAGCCGGGCGCAGCATTCCCGTTATTTTTGGCTGCGTATCCCGCGATGCAGCGGGATCTCCCTTTCCTCATGCGATAAAGCCATCCGCAGGATTTCGGCGTTTATTAGAACCCCCTGCCCTTCCCGCTGGAGGGGTTTTTCCATACGGAGCCGGCTGCCGCAGCGGGAAGCTCAGAAGTTGAGGCTTCCCCTGGACTGGAAAAGCCGTGCCGTTTCCCAAGCGGCAGCCCTGGGTTTAACGGATTTATCTCTGCCATGGTGAACAGGGGTCGGCGTCGGAGCTGACGCGTCTCCCCCTGGCAAGGTCTGGAAGGGAAACTCTTCCCGTTTTCCTTGGCGCTGCGGGGAGTTCAGTGCGGTGTCATTGATCCGGGGCCAAAAGGCTGGAGAAATACTGGAATTGCCTGACGCTGGCGCCGCTCTCCGTTGGCGGTTTGGTGCTGGTGCTCCTCCTTTCTCCGCACCCCTTCCGTGTCCCTCCAGAGCGCTCCTGCCGGGAACGGGTCCCACGCGGGACCTTGGGAGAGGGTCAGAGTGGGTTTCCATGATCTTCCAACCTGAGTGATTCTATGATTCTATGATCCCAGCTGGCTTGGATCTCTCCGGGACGCCTCCGGAGACCCGGTTCCGCTGCTGGCGGGACTCTCCGATCGCAGCCGGCGCTGCAGGGAGCCGCCATCCCTTTCCCACACTGACCTTCTCCTTCCCGCAGATCCGCTGGAAGTACATGATCGTGGACGAGGGCCACCGGATGAAGAACCACCACTGCAAACTCACCCAGGTCCTCAACACCCACTACGTGGCCCCGCGCCGCCTGCTGCTGACGGGGACCCCGCTGCAGAACAAGCTGCCGGAGCTGTGGGCGCTGCTCAACTTCCTCCTGCCCACCATCTTCAAGAGCTGCAGCACCTTCGAGCAGTGGTTCAACGCTCCCTTCGCCATGACGGGGGAAAAGGTAACGGCGGGGAACCGGCTCCTCGGCCATTCCCGCTCCGAGCTCGGAGCTGCTGAGCGTTCCGGGGCGGCTCGCGTTGGTAACCGCCGGCAAAATCCTCTTCCTTCCCGCTCGGGACGTGCGGAACGCCGCCCCGTGAAACAGAAATCCTTTGGCGTGTGGGTTTTGGGGCTTTAAAACCCTTTTATAAGCAAAACACGGAGTCCTGGAGGGGGGCGGGTTTTAGGGGGAGATGGGGAAAAGAACAGAGCGTTGGTGGAGCGCCGGAAGCGAGGCGTGGGCGAGCTTGGTTCTCTTGGAGAGGTTCTCTTGCTGGGAGAAGCCAGCTGGGCTCTTGCTAGCACGGTTCCCAAACGGTGCTGGTGCCGCCGGTGCCGTCGGTAACGGTTCTGGAGCCGCTCAAAGTGATTCCTGTTGAATCCCGGCAGCTGAGCTTTTGGAGAGCGGTTTACCGGGCAGCCGGGGGAAGGATGAGCGAGCCGAACCGGACAACAAAAAAATAAATCGGTGTGGAAAGCTCAGATTGCCACGATTACATCCGAGAGGCGCTTCCCGTGTCCCGGTTCCGCCGCGTGCGGAGCGGAGCGCCGCTTCGCCGTGCTTTGCCCTGGAATGTCGTCGATGCTGAGGGAGAGGGACATTCCCTGGCGTTGACGGGTTCCCTTTTCCTGCTGTGGCAGGTGGACCTGAATGAAGAAGAAACCATCCTCATCATCCGGCGTCTGCACAAAGTGCTGCGCCCTTTCCTGCTCCGGAGGCTGAAGAAGGAAGTGGAAGCGCAGCTGCCGGAAAAGGTAACGGAATGTCCTGCTTTTCCCCGCGCCGTCCTCGGGTGCATTCGTGGAGCTTTTATTCAGCTCCGCGGAGAGGTGGGTGGGCTGATTCCTCTGCAGATGGACGGGGGGGGACCCGGGGCCGTAGAAGCCATGTGGGAGGGTTTGTGCCATGCTTGGGAAGGATCCAGCGTTTCTGGGGGGGTTTTTAGGGATGCTGCTTCCCGTCACCTTGGGAATTCACCTCTCCCTGGTCCTTGCAGGTGGAATACGTGATCAAGTGCGACATGTCCGCTCTGCAGAGGGTGCTCTACAGGCACATGCAGGCCAAGGGGGTGCTGCTGACGGACGGCTCCGAGAAGGACAAAAAGGTCTGGCCACCAAAAATCCTGGCTCTTTTTTTGGCCGCTTCCTCCGCTGTCGGAATGGGGCTGGAAGCGCCCCCGGGGATGGGGGTGGCTGTTCTGTCCCCAGTGGCTGCCTCAACAGAGGGAGCAAAATCAGATAGAGGGAAAAAAAAAAAAAAATCCAAAAAAACCCCCTTTTCTAAGCAAAACATGGAGTCCTGGAGGGATGGCTCGGAGCGGAGCACTCCGGTGGGTGGTGGGCCTGGCGCAAACCCGTCCTGCGTCTGGGCACGGATCCGTGGGGATTGTGGGGGGGGGTGTGATCCGGCGGCTGCCCAGGAAACCCCGCGGAGGCCACGGACGATGACATACCTTTCCGAAGCGATCGGAAAGTCAAATTAAGGCAATTAACTAGGGGAGGGGAAAACCTATAAAATTAAGCAGGACGCTTTGGTCCTGTAAAAGCCGGAGGCGAAAAAATTCCACGTGCTTCAGCTNCCGGCTTCGGACTCCTCGGGGTGACTTTAAAGTGGGTGTTAAAACCTTGAACTTCACCCCTTGCTGTTGGCAGGGAGAGCCTGGCTGGAAATCCCACTCCGGCCAGTGCCCGGAGACACGGCTCCCGGTATACCTGGGCAACGCCAAAGCCCTCGGGGCTGCTGACCCCAGGGCTAAATACTCCCAGAAAATATTCCCGGCGAACTCCGCCTGGGAATAGCGGTCGCGCTGTCGGGAGGGGCGGGTTCACCCTGCTGATTTCTTGCCTCGTCGGCGCAGGGCAAAGGCGGTACGAAAACCTTAATGAACACCATCATGCAGCTGCGGAAGATCTGTAACCACCCCTACATGTTCCAGCACATAGAGGTAACGCGGGCTCCGGGCTGGAAAACTGGGAAAAAAAGAACCCCAAACTCTTCCCTCCCTTTCCTAAACGGAGAGAAAACTGATGGTTCTCGCAGCAGCGGCACGGGACGGAGCGTGAACCGCCCGGCTGCTTGGCCAGCCGAGCGCCGGCTGTGCCGACTGCGCTCCCTTCGGCGCGGCGCGCTCCTCCTTGCCGCCCGAAAACGATCCGAAACGGGCTCCAGCGAGCTCGGCGGAGCGATGTCGCCTAAAAAAAAGAGCGAAATTGGGTGTATCCCTTCGGGCCGGTCTCTTTGGGATGCAAAGCGCAGCTCGGCCGCCGGTTCTCGCTGCCGGAGATGGGGGGCAGAGCTGGTAAAATGGCTCCATTCCTCCACCGGCTTCTCCTGGTGACTTCCCGAGGGGAGCCCGGAGCATCCATGGCCGCTCCTCCCTGCCCGGCCCCTGTGGCTGGTTCTCTGTTTGGGCAGTTCCGGGGATTTTTTGGCTTTTTTTCTGGTGTGGGAGGACAGATCCTGACGTCCTCGTTCCTCTCTGCCCGCAGGAATCCTTTTCCGAGCACTTGGGATTCACGGGAGGCATCGTGCAAGGGTGAGTTTGGGGCGAGGGGGGGATGTTTGGGGCTCTTCCTGGTTTATCGGCGCGTGTTAAACGAGCCCGGCGATACCGCGCCGATAACCCTCTCGAGACGGGGGGAAACGCTGCGTTTTTAGCATCAAATCCTTATTTCCCCCCCAATTCTTTTCCCTCCCAGGCTGGATTTGTACCGCGCCTCGGGCAAATTTGAGCTCCTCGATCGAATCCTGCCCAAACTGCGAGCCACCAACCACAAGGTGCTGCTCTTCTGCCAGATGACCTCCCTCATGACCATCATGGAGGATTATTTCGCTTATCGCGGATTTAAATACCTCAGGCTGGACGGTGAGTCCCTCGCAGCGCGGGGCCGAGCGGAGAGGTGGGATCCTCCGGCTTCTCCGTCCCCGAGGTGGGCTCCTCCGGCTTCTCCGTGTCCCCCGAAGCCTCTCACAAGGGAAACACATGCCCGGAGCAAACGGCACGTCATAAAACAATTAACCCCGTGGGCAGGATGCGTGTTAAAGCGATAAAACCTCACAGGGGGATGGGGTGAAAAGATGTAAAGCGCAGCCTTGGACTTTACACGTTAATCACTGGCTGCTGCTTCGGCTGCCGTCGCCGTTTCCTAAATTCGCCCGGTCTGCCGTTTAATTCCGGGACCCTGAGGGACGCCGCCAAGGGCCAGGTGGCCTGTGACGTTATTAAAATAACGTAAATATAAATGAAATCAGCCGGGTTCCGGGTTTAAGAGGTCGGGAGAATCTAGTGGAGTAGAAAAGGGGAAAAAAAAAAAAAACCCAACCCTTCGCCCTTTTGGGTTGGAATAAACCACTGGATGAGCTGCGAAGATGCCGGCGAAGCCGCGGGGCTGCCGAACCCTCTTTGCCAAGCGGAGAGCGGGTGCGAACTCGTTAGCGGAGAGCCGGGGCGAACTCGTTAATGAGTCACCCTTCTGAGGAAAGGGCTGAGCTGCCGAGAAGGGGAGGCGCAGCCCCAGGTCCCCCACTTAAACCAAGGTTCTTCTCCCTTGTGGTCTGTTTTTCCGAGCTCTCGGCTCCGTTGGTTCCAATATTTAACGACTTCCGGCA